>MDKJ01065426.1:0-16643 GCA_005239525.1 Nicotiana knightiana | reverse complement strand
TGCATTAATGTGCATAAACTGCAAATACTTGAATAATATTGAAGAAAACTGATGATTCTCGCTTCAATGAATCCGTGTGAGTCTTTTCTCCCAAAAATCGTCTCCCCCCCTCTGTGATATGTTTTTGGGTCTATTTATACGGTTGGAATCAACCCTACCCGTCTAAAAGACTCCCTCTTTGGCTTGGGAACTCTTAAGATCATTAAAACTCAGAACCTGTTGAAATAGGTACCCAGGCGTTATGGCTCTAACGCCTGGGTAACGCCAGGCCACCCCAGGCGTTTTGGCTCTAACGCTTCGGTAACGCCAGGCTTGTCCCAGATTCTTCCTTTTCGACTTTTGCACATATTTTCCGACGTTTCTGCTCTCAATTAGCTCGGCTTCCATTTTCACTCACCTGCACATTAAATAAACGCCATTAAGCACACATGACGTGTATTTTTATCATTAAAACACCTAAAATACACGGTATATAATGCTAAAAATCATGAATTCTAGCCACGCATCAGTCATTCTTTTTTTTTTACATCTATATATGTCACACTTGTCCAAAAAGACCACAATTAGGTTCCGAACTCGATATTTAGTGCATATGACTGTCCTCTTTAATAAGGGATGAACTTGAAGAGGATACTGAACTTAGTATAGTTGTCAACAATCATAGGAAAATGCAACGAAGAAATACATGGGAAATTCAGATATGGAAGGATTAATTCATTCAACATAAAGTTATGCTAATATAGTAGTAAACAAATAAAGCAAAATCAAGATCTTTTTGCATAAGAATCAAATGGAGATGCAAAGTAAGTCTGAAGGATTGCAAAAATAAATGAAGGGAAGTAGATGCAACCAAAGCAACTAGAGACCAAGGACTCCTAAAATATGTATCTAACAAGTCAGCAATCCAAGTTTGTGACTTGCTATTATAGTGTTATTCAATTTTTTCCTTAACATCCTTGTAAATATGTGAATACTCATCTTCGTAAGTGTTTAATGCTTTGAAAACTTGTACTACTTCCTCATCACTTCCCAATGTGTTGAATATAATCTTCTTCCTTCGTAGTTCTCCCGCATCATTAGGTGAAATAATAAGCGTTTTCATAAAATATATGTGTCACAATTCGAAATTCCCTCCTTCAGAAACGTGATGGCGCCTAACATTTCACTTACTAGAAAAGCCAATATTAGAGTAGTTCTTTGCCAATTTAAAATACTTCGAACAATTTTACAAATTAAACAGAAATGAAGTAAAAAATAAAGTACGAAATAACATAATAATCCATTATCTAGCACAATCTGGATCTTGAGTCACAGGTACATGAGCTTTTGGAAGTTCTGCATATAGAGGCTGAAATAAATACAGTTGTCTGGAATGAGATTAACAGTAAATAAGGAAAGAGGAAGGGGACTTCAAGGTCTGCGAACTCCAGCAGATCTACCTCGAGTCTTCAGCTAAGCTAATCCAAGCTGATGCGCCTCACGGACAACTAGGACCAGTACCAAAATTGGCACAAGAAATGCAGAGTGTAATATGAGTACAATCGACCTAATGTACTCTATAAGTATCAAGACTAACCTCGACGAGGTAGTGACGAGGCTATGACAGGACACCCACGTAATTAAACCTGTACAAACGAAAATATACGTACAACATAACAACAGATAAGGATTTAACATGTACTATTGGTGGGGGACATGCGAAAGGGGTACAAGATACAGTAACTACAACAGGGAATGACAACATGAAACAGTAAATAATTCTTCAGCTAATAAACGGATAAACATAATGAATAAAACCGCATGGCACAACCTTTCGTACTTTTACTCTCAACCTCACCATGAAACAGTAATAATGACATGGCATTATCCTTCGTTCTTTTACTCTCAATCTCTCCTTAAAATTATAAAGACGGCACGACATCACCTTCGTACTTTTACTCTTAATTTTATCATGAACAATAAATACAGCACAACATCACCCTTCGTGTTTTAACTCTCTTTCTCACTATGTATTAATCAATAATTGCAACAACAATCGGCTGGACATCACCCTTCTTGCTTTAACACTCACCCTTACCATGAAACAATGAACATATACTAATTGGGAGATAAAATAAGCAAAAATAAACCTTACGTCAACAACGATTCTTCTATACCATCCTCAACTTCAAAAACAATACTCAAGTATCACAAATAACCCATAAATGGGGAAAGAACGATCAATAGTAATGAACTAGTCTAAGCATGGATATCATAATCAAAGAAGAGAACAAATTACAAGAAACAAATTTCACCCACCTTCTTTAACCAAACAATAAAGCATAAGTACTCGTCACCTCACATATACATTGTATTGTCACGTCCCAAAATACTTCCTAGACGTGACTGGCACCCAACTAACACCACTCGCCAGGCGAAGCAATTCCTGTACTCTTATTCCTTTTATATAAGTAATGAGAGAAGCACGTACAAGTCCAAATGCATTAAATATCACTAACTACAAGGTAATTATCTAATTAAAACCATAATTTATTTATACATTATAATGAGCACTCAAACCGTGAATCTCTAACCCAAATCTCATATTAAAACCATGAAACATCTAACAGAGTAATTAGAAGTTTGATGAACGGGCATGCAAACCCGAAGAAATGATAAACATAAGATAGGTAAAGCTGAAATAGCGGCCTCCACGAACAATGCGGCGGCTCACGTCATCAACAGAATCCACTCAACAAACTCGTTAGCCATTAGCCTCGTCCTCAGCAACAGTATCTACATGGACATGTAGGTAAGGAGTGAGTTATACGTAAATATAACCCAGTAAGATCTTTGACCCGCCACTTTGAGTACCCCTGGGACAAGCGTTAGAAAAATACAAACATACAACGAGCACAGAAATAATATGCACAGAAATCTTTCACCATATAAGTACTCTATAAGGTCCAAACAATTACTCAACAACAATACTATATATATCTCAACACAATCTACATTAAGGACTTGTCATTAACGGCAGTGCAGGAAATTAGCCAAACACCCCGACGTGTCAACGGCAGCATATACAATGCCCCAAATCTACTACAACGGCATACACAATGCCCCAAATTTTATAACGACGGCATACACAATGCCCCAAATCAATAACGACAACATACACAATGCCCCAAATTTATAACGGCGGCATACACAATGCCCCAAATCTATAACGGTGGCATACACAATGCCCCAATATATGTTATGGCAGCGAATAAATCATTTCTAACGCCCCAACGCCATAGCACGAGGCTAGGCCATCACACTACACCACAAATCATTTATTAAATAATTTCAATCTTTTTACAAAATAGTATATATTTGCGGCTGGTCAAAGACCACCTATTCTGCCAAGCGCACGCTCGTCCCAACACATGGACCAGGCAGGAAAAAAATATACTTTCAAAACGGGTTTTGGAAAAGCAAGCATCAAAACATAAAGTCTCACTTACCTCGTTAACGGGAAGTTTTCCAACCTTGCAATAGTTAGAACACCAACCAAACGACCTTTAATGATCTCAATCTATGCAAAATATTAATTAACGATGTCAATTATACTAGTCGGGATTATCTCATAATTTTGGAATCGAAAAATATAGTCAATTAAAAAGTCAATTTCGCGTTAACATGGCCGAATCCCTGAAGCAATTATACTTCTGAGTTATCCAAAAGTGGTAGAGTCGAACCATATAATCATGTTTAAATCTTAATACTAATTTATGGGTAAAAAAACAAAAACAAAATCTCAGTTCCTCTCAATCCAGGTTTAAGACTAACTCTTAATATTCTACAATTCAAATCATGAATTTAAAGGTAAAAAGTATATTCCAATATTACAATCCAATAGTTTGTCTCAGTTAAGAGCCGCAGTCTAAAGCTATATATTCTGTTTCTTTGTTCGTGAACCAATTAAAACTAATTTCCTTTGTCCTATTACTCCCTTATCTCATAATATCATAACTACTAGATAACAAAAAAAAATTATCAATTGAAAGGTATAACATGATTAATTATTACCTGAACTTTTCTTTCTCTTCTAACTGGTACAGACTCCTATCGTCGTCAATTTGCTCGTCAACCTGGCATGCACTATTTTTCCTTCTTTCGTTGATAACCTATACGCGGGGTATTTTATTTGATCGTCTCCATTTAATTTATATCTGTTTTTTTTTTATAATTTAACTTGTACCCATTTTTTAAATAACTTCAGCTCCCTTCCCCTTACTAAGCTGAAGTTCACCAGTTATAAAGACAAAACTTCAGCATACGGGGCTGAAGTTCCCCAGTTATAAAGACAAAAGTTCAGTTCTAGAGCTGAAGTTTCTCAGTTACAAACAGCTCTAGAGAACTTCAGCTCTAGAGCTGATGTTTTGTCTTTGTGAACTGGGGAACTTCAGCCCCATTATGCTGAAGTTTTGTCTTTATAACTGGAGAACTTCAGCCCCGTATGCTGAAGTTTCTTTCTTTATAACTGGGGAACTTCAGCCCCGTATGCTGAAGTTCCCCAGTTACAAAGACAAAACTTGAGCTGAAGTTCCCCAGTGTCAGCCCCGTATGCTGAAGTTTTTATTTTAATAACTGGAGAAGTTCAACCCCGTATGCTGAAGTTCCCCAGTTACAAGACAACAACTTCAGCTCAAGATCTAAAGTTCTCAAGCCGTCTACTAGAAAGCTGAAGTTTTACGTGATTGCCTTTGCTACTTCAGCCCCGCATGCTGAAGTTCCCCAGTTACAAGACAACAACTTCAGCTCAAGATCTAAAGTTCTCAAGCCGTCTACTAGAAAGCTGAAGTTTTACGTGATTGCCTTTGCTACTTCAGCCCCGCATGCTGAAATTATGCGCAAAAGCGGGTACAGACGTAATTTTTTTTACAAAACAGATATAAGTTAAAACGTGACACAAAAAATAGGTAAGGATACAAAACCCCCTTAATTTCAGCTACATACCCTAGACAAATCTCGTGACCAACAAGTCGGTAGTGGGCCTGGTCCACTTCTTTTATCCATTTTATTTAACATTACTATCTTGCTAATTACCATGTGTGATTATAAAGTAGACCTACTAATCATTTATTAAATAAACTATCCTATATATTATTTTTAAATTCCCTCCTACTAACTTAAAATTTTACCCAATCACTATAAATAAAAATTAATTCTTTAGTCTCACAATTAATAAATATATAAAAAGCAAAATCTGGTTATTACTTGTACCCAACATTCACACATGTAGAAAATAGGAAAACAAGTCATAATCCCTCAAGTCAAGGTTAACCACGATACTTACCTCGCTCCAAAAATTGACTCAAAGCTCGACCACGGCTTTGCCTTTTGAACAAGTCTCTGAACCAACCAAATCTAGCAAATTATCAACCAAACGATTCAAAAAAAGTCTTAGGAACTACCCGCGAATGAAAAAGGTTCAATTTAGGCCATTATTGAAAAAAGTCAACAAAAGTAAACTCTCGGGCATGCTTGGTCCAAACACGAAATTCGAACCAAGACCCGATTATCCATTCACCCCCGAGCCCGATTATGCAATTTTTTTCGAAATCCGACCTCAATTGAAGGTCAAAATTTCAATTTTTATAAAAAAAACCCTACTTCGACCCAAATTCCCAATTTCTACCATGAAAATCCTAGATTTTAGGTTGAACTCTTATGAAATGTAATGGGCAATTGAAAGAAATTAGGTTAGAATCACTTACCAATAAATTGGGGAAGAGGAGCCCTTGGAAAAATCTCCTCTAAGGATTCTAGGTTTGAAAATTTTAAAGAATGAGAAATTTTTCATCTAACTCAGCTTTTACCCAGCCGCAGATGTACAATTGGGATATCTTGTTCGCAATTGCGAGAAAGAGATCACAATTGCGAACTCCTCTCAGAATCCTAGTAATCGCAATTGCGATAAAATGCTCGCCAATGCGAACCTTGATGCCCTCGCAAATGCGGACCCTTTCTTCGCAAATGCGAAGATCATCAAAAATGTGTTGAGTCGCAAATGCGACTCTGCCTTCACAAAAGCGTGAGTGGCAAGTTTGCAATTGCTGCGAACTTTATGGGAGGACCCCCCAGCCATGCCTAAGCTTGCAAATGTGAATGATTCTTCGCAAATGCGAGCCAGATATCGCATCTCACAAATGCAAGATCTACAGAAGACACCAGAAACTAAATGCATCAGCTATGATTGTAAGTACAAAATCCTTCCATAGCCTATCCAAAACTCATTCGAGCCCTTTGGGCTCCAAACAAAATATGCACACAAGTCCAAAAATCTTGTACGAACTCGTTCGCGCGACCAAATCACAAAAATAATACCTAGAACTACGAATCAGACACTAAAATCAAATAAAATTTTCATTGAACTTAAGAATTTCTATTTTAACAATCGCACGTCTGAATCACATCAAATAAACTCCGTTAACACCAAATGCTGCAGACAAGTCATAAATATAGTAATGGACATATACCAAGATCCAGAACAAAAATTCGGATCCGATAGCAATAAAGTCAAACTTTGGTCAAATCTTTAAATTTATTAAACCTTTAGACTTCAATTTTTTGACAAAATGCAATTACTCGAGCTAGGGACCTTTGAATTCGATTCCAGGCATACGACCAGGTCCCACATCACGATACGGACCAATCGGGACTATCGAAATATGGATCCAGGTCCCTTTGCTCAAAATGTTGACCAAAGTCAACTCAAATGGGTTTTTAAGGTATAATTTTACATTTTATAAATTTTTAACATAGAAACCTTCTGGAAAAAGACAGGGACTGCGCACGCTAATTTGGGAAGGATAAAATGAGATATTTGAGGTTTCGAAGCATAAAACTAAGGTTTAAAACTCTAGATGACCTATCGGGTCATCATATTCTACACCTCTAAAACAACAATTCGTCCTCGAACGGATGTAGAAAAGTACTTGGACTGGAGAAAAGGTGTGGACATCTACTTCGCATGTCCGACTAGGACTCCCAAGTGGTTGACTCGACTGGCTGACCTCTCCACTGCATTCGAACTGAAGGATAACTCTTTGACCTCAATTGTCGAACCTGTCGGGCTAGAATAGCCACCGGCTCCTCCTCATAAGTCAAATCCTCGGCCAACTGGACTGAGCTGAAATCTTACACATGGGATGAATCACTGTGATACTTCTGTAGTATAGACACATGGAACACCGGATGGACTGCTGATAAACTTGGTGGAAATGCGAGCCTATAAGCGACCTCACTCACTCTCTTAAGAATCTCAAAGGGTCTGATATACCTAGGGCTCAACTTTCCCTATTCCCAAACCTCATCACACCCTTCATGGGTGAAATTCGGAGAAATACCCTCTCTCTGACCATGAATGCAACATCACGAACTCTATGGTCGGCATAACTCTTCTGCCTAGACTGAGCTGTACGAAGTCGATCCTGAATAATTTTGACCTTATCCAAGGCATTATGTACCAAATTTGTGCCCAACAACCGAGAGTCCCCGACTCGAATCATCCAATAGGAGATCGGCGCCATCTCCCATATAATGCCTCATAGAGAGCCATCTAAATGCTCGATTGTTAGTTGTTGTTGTAGGCAAACTCTGCAAGTGGCAAGAACTAATCCCAAGAACCTCTGAAGTCTATAACACAAGCGCGAAGAATATCCTCTAATATCTAAATAGTGTTATCGGTCCGTCCGTTCGTTCGAGGATGAAATGTTATGCTAAACTCAACTTGCATTCCCAACTCACGTTGTACTTCCCTCCAAAAGTGTGAGGCGTGCCTCGATAAGAAATGATAGACGCGGGCACACCGTGAAAATGGATGATCCAGCGAATGTAAATCTCAGCCAACCGCTCTGAAGAATAGATAACTGCCACAAGAATGAAATGCACTGACTTGGTTAACCTGTCCACAATGACCCAAACTGCATCGAATTTCCTCTGAGTCTGTGGGTGTCCAACAACGAAGTCCATAGTGATACACTCCCACTTTCACTCAGGAATCTCTAACTTCTGAAGCAAACCACTGGGTATCTGATGCTCATACTTTACTTGCTGACAATTTAGACACCGAGCTACATATGCAACTATATCCTTCTTCGTCCTTCTCCACTAATAATGTTGCCGCAAGTCCTGATACATCTTAGCGACACCCTGATGAATAGAATAGCGGGAACTGCGGGCCTCTTCAAGAATGAAATCACGAAATCCATCTATATTGGGCACACAACTATGACCCTGCATCCTCAAAACTCCATCATCTCCAACGGTAACCTGATTAGCACCACTGTTTCGCACTGTTTCCATAAGGACAAGCAAATGAGGGTCATCATACTGCCTCTCTCTGATGCGCTCATACAAGGAAGACCGTGTGACTATGCAAGCTAGAACACGACTAGGCTCTGAAATATCTAACCTCACAAACTTATTGGCCAAGGCTTGAACATCTGATGCAAGCGGTCTCTCACCGACTGGAATGTACGCAAGGTTGCCGATACTCACTGCCTTTCTACTCAAGGCATCGACCACCACATTGGCCTTCCCGGGGTGATACAAGATGGTTATACCATATTGTTTCAATAGCTCCAGCCACCTCATCGGGCTCAAATTGAGATCCCTTTTTTTGAACAAATACGGTAGACTCCGATGATCTGTGAATACCTTGCACAATATGTCGTAAAGATGGTTTCTCTAAATCATCAGCGCATGAATAATGGCTGCCAACTCTAAGTCATGAACAGGGTAATTATTCTCATGAACCTTCAACTGCTGTGATGCATATGGAATTACCCTGCAATCCTGCATCAATACTGCACCTAGCCAATACGAGATGCATCACAATACACTGTGTAAGATCCTAAACTTGTGGGCAACACCAACACTGGCGCCGTAGTCAAAGCAGTCTTGAGCTTGTAAAAGATCGCCTTACACTCATTTGACCATCTGAATGGGGCACCATTCTGGGTCAACCTGGTCAATGGGGCTGCTATAGATGAAACTCCCTCCACAAACCGATGGTAATAACCCACCAAACCCAATAAACTTCGTATCTCCGTAGTTTAAGTAGATCTAGGTCAGTTTTGAACTTCCTCAATCTTCTTAGGGTCCACATGTATGCCCTCAGCTGATACGACGTGCCTCAAGAAAGCGACCAAGTCTAACCAAAACTCGCACTTTGAAAACTTGGCATATAACTGGCTATCTCTCAGAGTCTGAAGTACGATCCAAAGATGCTTCGTGTGCTCCTCTCGACTACAGGAGTAGATCATGATATCATCAATAAACACAATCACAAAAGAATCCAAATAGGGCTTGAACACTCGGTTCATCAAATTCATAAATGTTGCTAGGGCATTTGTCAGCCCAAATAACATCACTAGGAACACATACACAATGCCCATACCGAGTCCAAAAAGCTGTCTTTGGGATATTGGATGCCTTAATCCGCAACTGATGGTAGCTAGACCTCAAATCAATCTTCGAAAACACCTTAGCACCCTGAAGTTGATCGAATAAGTCACCAATCCTCGGCAATAGATACTTGTTCTTGATGGTGACTTTGTTCAACTGTCGATAATCTATGCACATCCTCATCGATCCATCTTTCTTCTTCACGAGCAAAACAGGCGCACCCCAAGGCGAGACACTAGGTCTAATGAAGCCCTTGTCAAGTAAATCTTGTAACTGCTCCTTCAATTCTTTCAATTCTTACGAGTCCATACGTTATGGCAAAATAGAAATGGGCTGAGTGCCCGGAGACAAGTCAATACAGAAGTCAATATCTTTGTCGGGTAGCATCCTCGGCAGATCTACAGGTTACACCTCTAGAAACTCATGAACAACTGGTACTGAATGCGGAAAGAACGATCAATTTAGTAATGAACTACTCTAACCATGAATGGCATAATCAAGGAAATGAGAAAATTGCAAGAAACAAATCCCACTCGCATGCTTTAACCCAACAACAATGCAAAAGTACTTGTCACCTCACATATACGTTGTACCCAACATTCAAACATGTAGAAAATAGGCAAACAAGTCCTAATCCCTCAAGTCAAGGTCAACCTCAATAATTACCTCACTCCAAAAATCAATTCAAAGCTCCACCATGGCTTTGCCTTTCAAACAAGCCTTCGAACTAACCAAATCTAGCAAATTATCAACCAAACGATTCAAAATAAGCCTTAAGAGCTAACCACGAATGAAAAAAGGTTAATTTAGGTCATTATTAAAAACGTCAAGAAAAGTCAACTCCCAGACCCCTTGGTCCAAACCTAAAATTCGGACCAAAACCCGATTACCCATTCACCCCCGAGACCAATTAGGCAATTTGTTTCGAAATCCGACCTTAATTTGACGTTCAAATTCCAATATTACAAAAATCTCTAATTTTACGCAAATCCCCAATTTCTACCATTAAAATCCTAGAGTTTAGGTTAAACTCTTATGAAATGTAAATGGTAATAGAAAGAAATTAGATTAGAATCACTTACCAACGAACTGGAGAAGAGGAGCCTTTGGAAAAATAGCCTTTAAGGTCTCTAGATTTGAAATTCTTTTTGAAAGAATGAGAATCTCGTCTAACTTAGCGCAGATGCAGATGTCGAAATTGCGATATCTTGTTCGCAATTGCAAACATCAAAATTGCGAGAAAAAAGTCTTAACTGTGAACTCCTCTCAGAATCGCAAATGCGAACCTTGATGCCCTCACAAGTGTGGACCCTTTCTTCGCAAATGCGAAGATCATAAAAAATGTGTTGAGTCGCAAATGCGACTCTGCCTTCATAAATGCGGAAGTGGAAAGTTCGCAATTGCAAACTTTACCTCGCATATGCGAGGATACCCCTCCCTCCCTCCATGCGCAAGCTCGCAAATGCGAGGCTAGCAAATGAGAGCCAGATCTTGCAACTGCTAAATCTGCACCAAACACCTAAAACGAAATGCATTAGCTATGATTCTTAGTAAAAAATCCTTCTATAGCCTACCTGAAACTCACCCGAGCCCTCGGGGCTCCAAACTAAACATGCACACAAGTCAAAAAACCTCATACGAACTCGTTCGTGCGACCAAATTGCCAAAATAATATATAGAACTATGAATTTGACACCAAAACCGTATGAAATTTTTATTGAACTTAAGAATTTCTATTTTCACAACTGGACGTCCGAAGCATGTCAAACCAACTCCGTTTTCACTAAAATTTGCAGACAAGTCATAAATATAGTAATGAATAGATACCAAGCTCTGAAACCAAAATCCGAATCCGGTAGAAACAAAGTCAAACTTCTGTCAAATCTTTAAATTTATTAAGTCTTTAGACTTCAAATTTTTGACAAAAAAGTGATAATTCGAGCTAGAGACCTTCAAATTCCGGGCATACCTCCATGTCCCAAATCTCGATAAAGACCCACCGGGACCGTCGAAACATAGATCCGGGTTCGTTGGCTCAAAAGGTTGACCAAAGTAAACTCAAAGGGATTTTATAAGGCATAATTTCACATTTTTTCAATTTTTAACATAGAAGCTTTCCGAAAAAAGACACGGACTGCACACGCAAATTGAAAAAGGCTAAAATGAGATATTTGAGGTTTCGAAGCACAGAATTGAGGCTTAAAACTATATATAACCTATGGAAAGTCATCACAATAAGTAAGCAGATACAAGTGAATCGTCAAATTTACCTGGACCGGTCTCATAAGCTATCATGATTCGGAAAAATACTGTAGTATATTTTGAGATATACCAACATGGAATTGAGAGTTTCGCGTAGAAATAATGTGATGTTCGCTTTACATCCAACAAAGAGCCAAACCCGCTAGACATAAAACGGATGCCCTTTGATTTCAGCTCCGTTACTGAATGAAACACATGAGTTCAACTTTTTTTCATTAATTCTATCACTGATAATCACAATTTGATTGTCTGAGATTTTGATCACAATTTGATTGTCTGAGATGTTGATCACTATCACTGACAATCACTCTTCGAAGAAGTTCAAAAAGGTGAGCGGGTTGTGGATCTATTGACACATTATTTTTGGGCTCGTGTTGCCCGAAAAGAACTTTATAACACATCTCTTCAAATTCATCTCCACCAAATATCAAGTTGAACAAGAGTTTGAGAACTTGAAAAGGAACTTGATTTTCAATCAAAAACATGTCACGCGCGATAAAGGAAACAACTCCAACACCAAGATGCAAAATAGTATTGTAAACGTAGAACAACAGGGTGACAAGTCTTGTGTTTCGGTCTCAATAAGGTTTAGAACGAAACATGCACCGAGAAGCATCATTCGAGCAAAATCAATGTCATTATATTGGCTCCTGAATTCTTTCATGTAACAACTTTTAGCAACCTCGATCTCCTTTAGAATCATTCCGAGCAAGAAATCTTGGTCTCTATCACTGCCTGTAATAAACATTTCTAGAGCCTTAGGCTTGAAATCCTCAACAAACTTGAGCTCTGGCTTTCCATGATGGTAAGGCCCCAATGAAACGACTTTAGGATCAAAGTCATCGTTGTTCTGGTTCTCAACTCTCATGACTAATGGAATTTGGGTATTTGAGGAAATTTCCGAGCGTCGTCCTTTGTGATTCTAATGTCTTCCATTTTAAGTGAGAGTGTCTGACTGGACATGAAATTTGACAAAGAAAGGTAAAACTTTAGTCTTAATCTTAAACATATGTAATAATATTTTTGTTTATAGAAAATCATATCAAAAAGTCTACAATTATTTTTTTCTAAATATAGAAGAAATCATTTTTTTTGGGATATCATATTTATAAGATAAATCAAAGCAAGTAATAGCCTTGATATTGTTAATACCATAGTTTGTTATGCATAAGCTATACATAAGATAATACCATATAGGGTGTATAATTAATGTTTGTATTAGTTAGATATAAGTTGAAAAAGTATACAAAACAAGATTTCACTAATACACAAAGCTAACACATGCATTATTTTCTGTAATGCACTCTACCAAACGACCTTTCAAAGAAGATGAGAAGATCACATGAGAAACTATAATGATAAATTCAACCAGGGCAAAAATTTAGCAAAAAAGCAAGTTAGTCAAGGATTAATTTGGGAGAAAAATCAATCCAACTTTAGATGGGCTAATATGGGTTGGGTCCAAATGAGCCGAGTTCAACAAATAGGCGGGTCAATGACCAGTTCAACCTTGGGCGGGTGGGACATGTCAAATGGGTTTGGGCTCAAATTCTCATTCCAGATAGAATTAAGAGAAATTTTCAAAAATCACTATGTTTTAGTGATTATTAGCTTGCCATAGCTACTATTTACTAAATTACTGCCAATAGCTATGTTTTAACTTGTTATATAGTGTATTCGATGTATTTAGGCTAATGTATTCATCAATACAATAGGAAAAGTCGGCGGAAAAAAGGGAATTATAGTTAATGTATAGACTGCATTCATATGTATTCGCTAGCTGTATTCGTGAATACAGTAACGAAATTAGCGAGAAAAAAGGGATTCAACTTTTTTAAAACGGTAAGTGAATCAATTAACGCGATAGACTCCTAATATAACTCAACAAACGCAATTACAACACACAAAATTTGTATTTCCAGTTTTAGAAAAGATTCTCAACCGAAAAACACCCCAAAAAATGAGCAATCTTCAGAGATTCAATCCATCCTTTCTTTTTTAGTGGTATCTTTACTAAAATATTTTTTAGTGGTATCTTTACAAATAGATTTATCTTTTGAAATTATATAACTACATTGAATACAGCTAAATACATAAAAATACATTGAATACATGAAGTATATCAGGTCATCTATAGTGTAAAAACATATGAATACATACTGCAGATACATTTGAATACATATATACATATGAATACATACTGTTGAATATATAACGTTGGATAGAACAGTGAAACAAAGTGAAGCTTTAAAATTATATAATTACATTGAATGCAGTTAATATATTGAAAAAGTAGAAAAAACTAAAGACGTTGAATACAATGAAATACAACGAGATGCATTGAAATACAATGAAAAAGAAAAGGTAACAGACTCTTCAAGTTCCTCAGCTCCAAACTCCGTGCCCAATCCACCGATATCCAGGCCGCCACCACGTGGGGTGTCGCTGCCGGTACTAGCACCCTCTGAGTCGTACAGGTAGTGAATCTCTCAATTCTGCTTTGAAAATTTTGAGATCTGCACTTGTATTTCTCTAGATCTTTGTTTCTCCTTTTCTTTTTTTTGCCAGATCTTTGCTTCTACTTACCACAACTCTTTGGAGCAAAAAAATTTGAATGCATCTCAACAAGGAAGGGGGAAAGTGGTCGTCAGCCGGATCTGTCGTTGGTGGAACACAACCCCTGCTCGAATTTCTAAATATAGGGGAGAAAAAAATCGGGGGAAAAAGAGAAGAAAGAGGAAAGATAAAGGAGGAGAGAGGGAAGAGAGATGGAGAGAGAAGTTTACTTCCTATACGGTAATTTTGAGAGAGAAAAAAAAATGAGAGAAAAATAATACACAACGTATTTAATGTCTTAAAGGTCCATAAATAAATATTTTGCTATCAAAGTTAAAAGGTAGTTATAGGAAATTATTTTTTAAAAGGTTATTTATTTATAATAAATAAGATATCAACCTTTGTTATAGGAGGTAAAATTCTGTAGAATGAATTAATGTTTAAGTTTTGATGGCAAGAAAATCAAGATATAAAATATAGGGTGAATTTGAAGAGGATATTGAACTTAGTATTGTTGTCAACAATCATAGGAAAATGCAACAAAGTAATACATGAGAAAATGTATATATGGAAGGATTAATTCATTCAACATAAAATTGTAAACAAATAAAGTAAAATCAAGATTTTTTTTCATGAGAACCAAATGGAGATGAAAAGTAGGTCTGAAGAATAGTCAAGAAAAGAAGGGAAGTAGCTGCAACCAAAGCAACTAGAGACCAAGGACTCCTAAAATAAGTATCGAACAATTCAGCAATCCAAGTTTGTGACTTGCTGTTATAATGTTGTTCAATTTTTTCCTTGACATCCATGTAAATATGTGAATACTCATCTCCGTAAGTGTTTAATGCTTTGAAAACTTGTACTACTTCCTCATCACTTCCCAATGTGTTGAATATAATCTTCTTCCTTCGTAGTTCTCTTGCATCACTAGCTGAAATAATAAGCGTTTTCATAAAATATATGTAAGCAGATACAAGTGAATCGTCAAATTTAGCTGGACCGGTCTCATAAGCTATCATATTTCGGAAAAATACTATAGTATATTTTGATATATACCAACATGGGAGTGAGAGTTTCGCGTAGAAATAATGTGATGTTAGCTTTACATCCAACAAAGAGCCAAACCCGCTAGGCATAAAATGGATGCCCTTTGATTTCAGTTCCATTACTGAATGAAACACATGAGATGATTCTGTTGTTGTGTTACCTTCTTTCTTCTGATCAAGACATCCAAAATGATTTATGCCTTTTGATATGAGATCTATTACTGTAGTTGTCAGTCTCTGTTCGTTAGTACTATCATTGAAATCACAATTTGATTGTCTGAGATGTTGATCACTATCACTGACAACCACTCTTCGAAGAAGTTCAAAAAGGTGAGCGGGTTGTGGATCCATTGACACAGTATTTTTGGGCTCGTGTTGCCCAAAAAGAACTTTATAACAATAGCTTTTCGACATCTCTTCAAATCCATCTCCACCAAATCTCAAGTTGAACAAGAGTTTGAGAACTTGAAAAGGTACTTGATTTTCAAGCAAAAACATATCACGCACAATAAAGGAAACAACTCCAACACCAAGATGCAAAATAATATTGTAAACTTTAGAACAGCATAGTGACAAGTCTTGTGTTTCGGTCTCAATAAGGTTTAGAACGAAACATGCATCGAGAAGCATCATTCGAGCAAAATCAATGTCATTATATTGGCTCGTAAATTCTTTCATGTAACAACTTTTAGCAACCTCGATCTCCTTTAGAATCTTTCCGAGCAAGAAATCTTGGTCCATACCACTGCCCGTAATAAACATTTCGAGAGCCTTAGGCTTGAAATCCTCAATAAACTTGAGCTCTGGCTTTCCATGATGGTAAGGCCCCAATGAAACGACTTTAGGATCAAAGTCATCGCTCTTCTGGTTCTCAACTCTCATGACTAATGGAATTTTGGGTATTTGAGGAAATTTTCGAGCGTCGTCCATTGTGATTTTAATGTCTGCCATTTTATGCGGCAGTGTCTGATTGGACATGAAATTTGACAAAGAAAGGTAAAAATTTAGTCTTAATCTTAAACATATGTAATAATATTTTTGCTTATAGAAAATCATATCGAAAAGTCTACAATTATTTTTTTCTAAATATAGAAGAAATAATTCTTTTTGGGATATCATATATAAAATAAATCTAAGTATGTAGTCTGCAAAAAGTAGACCTTTTTTGTTTTTTCTTTTGTTTAATCTACACAAAAAGGTGTTTTCTTTTTCATTTTATTCCTTTTTAGGCTGGGGTGGGGGGTGGGGCAGAAATAAAAAACAGAATGTTAAAAATTACAACCAAAAAAAGTTTAAAAAAAAATTCTTGTGGGGCAGGGGGTGGGGTGGGGGTCCAAAAAA
>ML377105.1:59459-73887 GCA_005239525.1 Nicotiana knightiana | reverse complement strand
TGGTTTTTGAGGGGAATAATTGAAATAAGGAGAAAGGTGCACTGTGTTGAAAAGTAAGAGTCACTTGAAAAAGAAAAGAAGAAAAAAAAAATATATATATATAAAATAAAAAAATAGAAAATAAATAGTTTTATTGTTTTGAAAGAAAAAAATATATGTGGTGACTCTTAATGTAATTGTGCTTAAAGAAGTATGGGGTAATAACATTGATGTGAAGGTGGAGTTTGGCTTAATATAAGTTTGAGGTTGAATGCGAAAGTATATGTATTAATGTGCTTAGGGAGGTGTAGTCACTCTTATATCCAAATGTATCCTACCCGTCCCGCAGCCTACATTACAACCGAATAAAGTCCTACTTGATCCTAGATTGAATGAGCTTGATTAGTAGAGTATTACACTACAGGCAAGCCTATGGTGCATATTTTGTGGCATATGAATGTTAGTTCTGAGAGCGAGTGAATTATTTCGATCTTGAGTTCCTAAGTGTTCTTAAATTTTATTTTGTGAGGAACTAGCTCTTTGCTTTGGTGAGGGCGCATGATTCATGAAGGAAAGGTAATGTTTTCGACCTCTATGTTAGAGTAGTTAAGGAATTGTGAACAAAACATGGTATTTGTGAGTCGATTATTGAGGCGAGGATGTCACACCTTTGTGCTTGAACTGTTTTAAATATTCTTGGTATAACGTGTTAAGAGATTTGCTTAATAAGTTGTGTACATGAGTGTAGTGTGATTGCTTGAGGACGAGCAAATGTTTAAGTGTGGGGTATTGATGCGAGGCTAGAATTCATGGTTTAACATGTTATATGCCCTACATTTTATGTGCGTTAATGATAAAAATACACTTTTTATGTGCATAATAGAGTCTATTTCATGTGTAGGTGAATTGGAGATGGAAATCGAGCTAAATAGATGCAAATACATTGAAAATACGCTTAGGAGGCGAGGAGGAGTGCACCGGGCTATAGCCAGACGCCAGAGCCCAAACGTCTGACCCTGCCTGGCATTAGCCAGGCGTTAGAGTCCAAATGCCAGCCTTAGCCTGGCGTTAGCCAGGCATTGGAGTCCAAACGCCTGCCTTAGCCTAGCGTTATCCAGGTGTTAGAGCCCAAACGCCAGGCCCCTGTTTCGGTCAATTCCGAGTTTTGACGAGTTTAAGTGTTTCCCGGTTGGAATAGAAGTCTCCTACACGTTTAGGGTTTGTCCTAAACATATAAATAGACCCCAAAAACACAACTTAAAGGGGATTCGAAGAGACGGACGGCAAGACATCAATTTGTACAGATTTTCTTCATTACTTTGTAGTTTCATTATGCAAGTTATTTTAGAGTTGATTCTTTTGAACATGTTTAGCTAACTTCTTTAATCTAGGGTTTTGGTAGAACCCGTTGGAGGATGAACTTATTGTGTTATTAATAGAGTTCCGATGGGTTGATTAATCTCTATTTGTTCAACTACGTTCTTGTTGTAGTTAATTGAATGGCCATCAATTAGCTGTGCCTATTTATTATGTATCTACTTGAGAGAGAGTGCATATTTAGGTAGTTGTTTGAACAACATCACTCCCGGAGTATAGATGAAAGTCATAACCGAGGGTTTAGAGGTTGGATTAGAGATAACGATACCTCGGGTGCAATCTAAAGTGAACTGTAATGCAATCTAGCTAGCGTAACTTGAGAGAGTGCGTCTAGTAAATTATCATAATTACTTGAGAGAGATTTATGGTAGATAGAGTGTTCATGATTGATAGAGACGATTAATTAAACTATAAGAAATATCCGAGAAAGAATTCACCAACGGGGGAAACCAAACCTTAGACCTTTATTATCATTATTTACAACACATTGTTAGTAATTGCTAGTTTATTATTATTGTCAGTAGAATTAGTAAAACATCACCAAGTTATATTAAATAGTCTTGAGAGAATTGATTGAGTAAAAGTCCCGTATTCTGACGAATTAATTGATACGTAAATTCCATGTGGGATCGACTCTGGGCATAATACCCAGGATTATATTTGCAACGCCCGCTTAGTCTTTTATTAGACATAGTTAAGCGTGATCATGTACTCATACTCAAGCCCAAAGGTTGTGCCGTGATGCTTTGGCTGTATTGGTGTGATACCCTAGAGATTCTTACCGAGTCCCTTACCAGGTTCATACCCTGTCCATGCCAATATGCTTTTTATCTTGCTGCTCCATCATTTGTCTTTCTCAATTGCATTGACACGCTCGATGCGACGGTATGTTTCTCTACCCAACTTCCTTCTATTTTCGATGACCGGAATAGTCTGATTGGTATGAATGGGATTACTTCCATCCCCATGGATGATTACTTCCCAATGGTTCCACTCAAACTTCACGGCCTGATGTAGAGTAGAAGCTATGGCCCCAGGAGCATGTATCCAAGGTCGTCCCAACAACAGATTGTATGTAGCAGATATATCTAACACTTGAAACTCAACATCAAACCAGGTCCGGCCCATTTGTAAGTTGAGGTTGCTTTCCCCAATTGTGGACCTCTAGTACCCATCGAATGCTTTTACGTTCACACTCCGTGCTTGTATCTCATGCAGACCCTTAGCCAACCTTTTCAAAGTAGTTAGTGGACAGATGTTGAGACTTGAACCCCCGTCTATCAGGACCCTGGCAATGAATTTGTCCTCAAAATGCACTGTAATATGCAATGCCCTGTTGTGACTCAGTCCTTCTGGCGACAGTTCATCTTCGTGAAAAGTGATCTTATGGCTTTCCAACACTTGCCCTACCATATTAGCCATCTCTCCACTGGTAATGTTATTGGGTACATAGACTTCATTCAACACCTCCATCAAGGCATTCTTATGTGCCTCGGAGTTCTGCAACAATGATAAAATGGATACTTGAGCAGGGGTTTTGTTCAGATGATCAACCACAAAATATTCTCTCGCTTGCACTTTTCTCCAAAGATCGTCTGGACCAGTCTCAATGACAGATGGCTTAGAAGAAGCTTCCTTTCTTGTTCCTCCCAAATGTTCGAGTGTATAAACCCTACCAGTCCTGGTCATGCCTTGCACTGCACATGTTTCCTCCATTTTCACTTTTCCTTTCCTTCTTGCTTCCGCAACATAGTCCCAGGGTATAGCATTAGACTTAAAGGACGGTGTAGGTGCTACCGTCACGGTGAAGGGTGTTGTCACTTTAACCTCAAACGGAGTTGGCACGGCTGAGGGTGTTGTCACTTCGACCTCAAACGGAGTTGGTGCTGCTACCCCAACCTCAATCAGTGCCTGGATCTATAACACGATAGGTGTGAGAGTTAATGGAGGTAGTTTAGGATTATCTCCTTCACGAATGAGTCCAATTGATCCTTCCGGATCCCGTTATTCATCGGTCTCTATCACATTTAATCCCTCACCCCTGTGATCCGGGAGAGGATTGTTACGGACATTAGGTGCAACCTCTTTTGCCTGTATAACATTGGTGTCAATCAATGTCTGAATCTTATCCTTTAGAGTGCGAAATTCATCAATAGTATGACCCTTTATGCCTGACTGGTAGGCACATGTCTTATTTGGATTAATCCACTAGGAGGAATTTTCCATAGCAACAGCAGGAATGAGAGTGACATAACCGGCAGCCTTCAGTCTCTCGCACATTTGATCTATGGGTTCAGCAATTGGGGTGTATTGTCTGGGTGGCCTGCGGTCGAAATTTGGTCTAGGCTTTTGATAGTTCACAAGGGCCTCAACTGGACCCCGAGCAGTGCTCACACTGGGGAGGCCAACGATAGAACCTAAATAGCCTTGGCTTTCAACCGACTAAGAATAGGAATTCAGAATAACAAGTAAGGAGAATGGACAGAATTTCCCAGAATGAGCATACAGCACAACTGGTCAAGTAGACCAATAAAATCATCCAGGTTCACATAGCCAAAGTACCACATAAACAACCATCGTAGGAATTAGGAGAAGAAATAGGTTGGCGAAGATACATAGGTTGCACTAGTTGACATCTAAGGGTCTAAATTAAGTCAAGTTTAACCTAATTCCATATTAATCAATACTTGGACATAATGGAGGGACACACATATTGATAATCACAGAAAGGAGAGAATAGCAAATGAACCAAGGTATACTGGAAAACGTGTTAGCATAGGAGTAAAGTCCTAGTCAATAGAAAATAGAGTGTTTGTCTTTTGGAAAATCAGGATAGTATGAAACAAGTTTAGAACAGATTTTAGGGAAGCATTAAAGAGAATTCCAATATACACAGGACTTAGTGCCAAAAGGGTTCATTTAAGTAAAAAGGGGTTTCCATAGAGTATTATCTAAACACAATATGCAGAAACAACATACAACTACAATAGTCAGGCTCATGTTGAAGTGGACTGCTATTGAAATCCAAAACTAGACATGTTAAGATGCTACATGGTGCAAAACCAATCTCAGCAGACAAAATATCACAGAGTGCAAATTATAGTGAAGAGTAACATAAACAGTAGACTATTCTCATCTGTCAATTAACACAGAATGACATCAAAATTGAACACTATGATAGTTGAATCATGCTCATGTAAGTTCAGATACATGTGTAGAAAGAAGGAAAGAAATAAAATATTGCGAGGGTTTAAACACTAACCAGTAGCAGAATCAAAAGAGTGAAGAGTGTAATAGCAAAACTCCCCCAAATTTCCGATGCTTCAGAGTTCACAAAAGCCTCGAGAATGGGCTTGAGCAGTTCTTGCACCGGAGGAGGTTGTTCAATAATTTCAGAGAGTTTGAGAGTAACAGTGAGGAAGTGAGTGAGAGAAGAGAGTAGTGAAAACAGTAGCAGGAATTAGGATTCAAGAAAATCTGTCCAAGGGGTTTCATGGGAGGGGTTTATATAGTAGCATATTTTATACATAAAATAGGAAACACGGTAAACATTAAGCACAAAATAAGAAAACATATGGCAGAATCAATTAGAATAGATTTTTAGGGCAAATAGTACATAGAATAATTGAGTTCAGTGAATTAACAAAGAATAAAAAATAACATGCAAATAACACTTAAAATAAAGGAATACAATAGATTAAATAGAGAATAAGGAAAATATCACACGAAATCAATTAGAGTCAGTTCGTAGGGCAAATAAAAGTAAAAGATAGGGAAACACATGGATTAAACAGAAATAAGAAAAATATTAGTCAAACAAGGGAAAAGGAAGAGTATCAATCGAGAATCAGTAAAGAATAATGAAAAATCTCAAACCATAGTTCAAAAGGAAAGCATAGATGGTCGAAAATCTCACTGAATCAAACCATATAACCTGATAATGAGTGCATATAGACGAAATATTGTCTAATCTCAAAGATTGAAGGTGGTGGAATCCGATTTGGGGACTGGTACTTGCCAAAATTGGGGCAAGTACTATGTAACTCCATAATCTTGCAAATAATACTGAGGTAACACCTGAAAGGCAAGAAAATCATGGAAGGAATCCATGATTGAGGCGGATTTGGAGAGGATTCGAGTGAGGCGGCTAGGGTTTGAGAGGGGAGAGTGGAGAGGATTCTAAGGCGGTGGGTAAAGGGTAATGGGGGGTTAGGTAATAAAAAGGGTCGGTTGGTTGTGGGCCGTTAATCTTAGAGATCAACGACCAAGATTTTAAAAGACTGGGCGGGTTAATAGACAGGTATGGGTAGCGACCGGGTTGGGTTAATGGGTTATTTGGTTTGGGCTTGGGGTAATTGGGGTGTTGGGCTAATGGTTTGGGCCAAAATTGGTCCAAAAATTAGCCTGTTTTGAGCCAGCTCTTGAAACCTTCAAAAATTAATTAAAAATAAATTATTAAACCTTCTAATAAATGGTAAAAATAATATTTATGCTGTAAAAATATTTAAAATAATAAATCAATATTATAAAAATATAAATTGATACTTTATCAAAAATAATATAATAAACGCAATTATTTATACAATATAAGCTATTTTTGCAAAATTAGACAAATAGCTTAAAAATGCTAATGTAATTATATGGCTTAAAAATAAAATATTTGAAACATATATTATACGTGGAAAAATAATTATTAAGTAATTAATTCGTCACAAAATAATTTAAAGGATAATTACTAGATATTTATATAATTTAAATAAAATTAATTTAAAGCTCTAAAAATAATGGAAATTATGAAAAATGCTTGTATAGGTTTGTAAACTAAATGATGATGCAAATATGTTATTTTCAAAGTATATATGTATTTTAAAAATATGAGGGCAAAATTGGGTATCAACAGACTCAAGCAAGAAAAGGCATGGGAAAAAACAGTAGTGAAGGCTTTACCCTTTTTAAGCGGATAAGAATGAGAAGATCTTCGACGCCTTATTCTACACAATTCGACCACCCAAGGGTCTTTTCCTCCAAGGAATCCGGCCTTGCATGGAGTTTTGACCGAATTTTCTTGGAAGAAAAGACTCATGAGAGTCAAAACTGCCAAGAAAACAAAGCATCATGCACAAACGAACTCCTTAGACTCAAGTGTTAAGGACAAAAGCGGACCAAGAAATTTAGATTTTCTGACTGTTTTTTAGATTTAAAATTCAGGAAGTTTAGGTGGTTTTCTGTGGAAATTAGTGAGGGATTAGGGATTATGAGGGTGTGAGGATCATGGGGTGTTAATTTGAGGAGGTTTGGGGTGGTGGCTGGCAGTCAGATAGGTTTGGGAATTTAGAGACGGCTAAGGTTTGAGAGATGGTGAGGAAGATGAGAGAATGGGGGTCTTTGGGAGGTTAGGGGTTTCAGACAGTCTTATTTGGTTGGAGAATTAGTTCCCAACCGTTGGATGGGGAGAGATGAACGACTCAGATATGTTATGGGTAAGACGGGATCGTTTTGGATGGGTGAGATTGGACCATGTTAAGGGGAGATTGGGCTTGGGACAGAATTGAGTTTCCAAGATTTGGGCTGCTGAGGTGCCTGACCCAACTCGAACAACAGCTCTCTTTCTTTTCCTTCTATCTCTTGATTTTTTTTAAATTTTAAATCCTAACCAAATTAATTAAAAACTTAAATTACGTTTTAAATCAAATCTAATTTGTAGAATTAAATATAATTGTTTATTTCTAATATTCGAACAATTAATTAATATAAAACTAATGAAAGGAAAGTAATAATTTAAGACTAAAAGTTAAAAATATAAAAATGACCATGATATTTTGTAATTTTTATTTAATAATGCAACTAATAAACGTAATTAAATTCTAAAATGCAAATAAACCTAAAATTCTCTAAAATCAAAACAATTAGAGAAAATCTATTTTTTGTATGAATTTTGTAGGAGTATTTTTCATAGGGCAAAATTTACGTGCTCACATCCGTCATTACAAACTAGGTTTGAAACTTTTATAACTTTAACTTTCAAATTTTCATGACGAAATTGTCTCTTTGATGAACATAATTGAATTGTTAGTATCCGCTTGGACACATCTGATTATAATGGATCAATATTGACTTTTCTTCTCCTTCTTATAGTTGATGTTCTATATCTTCAGAAGGTGAGATCTCATGCATTCTCTTTAAGCACTTTCTTTAAAAAAAAAAATCCAGTTTGCTTCTTGTTTCTTGCTTATGGTATATATAATATGGTTTGATTATATTTTAGGCTTAATCTTGCATAGAAAATAGGATGTTGAGCTTTAATGAATAATTCTGCAGGCTATGCGTAAAATAGGTGGTTGGACAAGACACAGACCGAGTAGCTTTTAAAAAGTCTTCGCATCTTAATATAATTTTTTTTTTACATTGAACACTAATTCGAAGTCATGATTCTTTTATTTCATGATCTACATATATTTATATATTTTTTTTTTGTTTCTCACCGGGTGTTCGATACCCAGATTGAAGCCCGACTATTTCCGGATTCTTGCCGCGTAGGATCCCATTTGGGGGGAAGCGCTCCCTACCAAGGATTGTTCCATACCCAGAGCTCGAACCTGAGACCTCAGGTTAAGGGAAGTGCAGTCTCATCCACTGTACCATGGTTGTCATATATGTATATTCATATAATCTAATTTCCTATGTAATTTATTAAATTTTGTTTCTTTGAGTCATAAGTCCTTCATCAGCTCATCTCCTTCCGTTCATCTCTATTTACATCTAGAAGCTCAACATTAAGTATAGATCCACCCTTTTTAGCTTTTATAAGTGTATAGAACTATAACTATAATTAATCATTTATTTTTGGTAAAAATTAAAATTTGGGATTAGTTACGAATTTGTTGCTTTGATATTCCTTTAACTTTGGTAAGTTACACTCTAAGTTGGATAGAACTATTCTAACAAGTTTGACGAATATAATTAAAACTCTTCAATGTGTTCTAGACATCAAAGAAATTAGAATGCAATGGGAGGTAGTAGAGTTTAGTGGAATCCATATTAAAAGGCCACCTAATTTATTTGTTGGTAGAATTCTGACTGGAATTAGAATTTTAAAGCTAATACATTCAAAATACACTCCACGTTTTTGGTTTGCATGTTTTTTCTTTAATTAGTATATATTTGATTTGGAACTAGATACTTTTCAAATTACAAGAACAGATAAATGCAAAAACCTAAGTACTATTAAATCACTTACCATGTATACGTGAAAACGAAATAGTAAAAAGAACTATAAATACATCTACTGATTGTCGAAAGTTAACTATATAGAATCAACAATCATCAGGTACATATATCTTTATTTTATAACTCAAAAACTTAATTTTAATACTATATTTATGTGATTTTTAAAAAAAAAAAGATACACGCGCAACACGCGTACGTATAAATTAGTTACACATATATAATACTTGAATTATATATATCATATATTAATCGATTATTTTTAATTTAAGTGATTAAGTGGGCGGCTATTTGAGTTAATTCTTTGATGACGGCCGATTGAAAATTTACAACCAAAGACGGGGATTTTTAGGCTGGGTGATTATGGGCTGCCCACGTTTGGTCCATTTCTCAGCGCCGTTGATACATAACATTTGGGACTTTCTTGAAAGCCCAGCTGATTACTTAGTTCATATAGTAGCGTCATTTTTATTCTGTTAAACTAGAACCTTCAGACATTTTAAAATCTACTAGAAGTTATATGAATTTTTATTTAGTGTATACGGTTAAAATCGGAAAGTCCGATTTTATGATCATTATGGTATTCCATAGCCCGTCTTCAGAGGGCTCGAAGCACAGTTCGAGGTTTGACATCGAGGGAGCATATCGAGGATTCCCCTCGCTCGATCTCAGGGCGGTATAAATCGGTGACCATCATGGAAAAATGGAAAATTCCCAAAGGCACGTGGCTAGAGCTGACAACGCCTGCAAGAATAGTACAAGTCCGTACCGGACCATTAAATAGTTGTACCAGCTGTATACCTTTGTAATAATTACACATGTACTATATTGGGATTCCCCCTCCTATATAAAGGAGACCCTTGTCATTTTTTACGGAGGATATTAAATACAAGAATAAGAATATACTCTGCTCTCTAACTAAAACACTCTCTACAATTGTTCCATTGATTTATTGTTTTCTATTATTGTGTTCATTGATTGTTCTTCACTTATTGCTCATTGTTGATCATAAAGAGGCCATCTTCGAGGCCCTCAATACTGTTATATCTTCATCGACCGCCCTCTGTCAAGCACTTGAGCTCGACCTCAAGGCCCTGTTCGGCCATCTCGAGACCCTGTCTCTCAATAGCTCAGTCTGCATATCTCTACTTTCCTGTGTTATTATCACACTTTCTTTACTTATATTTATCATCTATTTCCTAACAACAAGTATTAAAATAAATCACATATTTTTAGAATCACAAAATCAAATTTAATTGTAAATACCATTTTCACGGTAAACAGTTTGGCGCCCACCGTGGGACTAAAAATAATAATGATTGTTTTAGTGCTAGTTATCTAAAAACACAATTTATTCTTTACACTTTTTCTTGTCCAAGAATCTTCAATTTCAGGTCAGAAAATGTCTAACTCAGTGAATGCACATGAAAACAACGGTCCTGATGATCATGGAAAGAACGGTGCAGCGGCTTCAGGCGCCGGTGTACCACCGTAAAACCCTGAAGGGGCATCAGTACAAATCCCCGTTGATGAAGGCTCAAGCAACACTCAACATGTCGATGTAAGCTCTCATACAGACGGAAGTGTGCGCGAAGGAGACCAACATGAAGCACAGAGAGCCCCTGCTCAAAAGGAAAGAGAAGTTAGCCTTCATGCCATTTTTGAGATGTTGCAAGCACAACAAGTGGCTATTGCTCAGCTACAAAGCCATCAAAAAACTCCAAGCACAGCACCACCGGAAACGGCTCCTCGAGTCGAACAGGCACCAGAAAGGTCGAGCAATAACGGGTCAGCAGTCGACCCCACTATTATAAAGATGCTCGAGGACCTCACAAAGAGGATTGAATCAGGCGAAAAGAAGATAGAAGCTAACGACAAAAAGGTGGAGACCTATAACTCGAGGGTCGATCAGATCCCGGGCGCACCACCGATTCTGAAGGGTGTAGATTCAAAGAAGTTAGTGCAAAATCTATTCCCATCAAGTGCGCTCCGAATCCCATCCCGAAGAAATTCAGAATGCCCAATCTCCCGAAGTACAACGGGACCTCGGACCCCAATGAACACATTATTTCTTACACTTGTGTTGTGAAAGGGAACGACTTAAAAATGACGAGATTGAATCTGACTTATTAAAAAAAATGGAGAAACACTATCCAAAGGGGCCATGATGTGGTGTCATAACCTGCCCCCAAACTCGATAGATTTGTTTGCCATGATGTCAGACTCTTTTGTGAAGGCGCATGCTGGTGCCATCAAGTTCGCTACGAGGAAATCTGACGTCTTCAAAATCAAACAAAGAGAGAAATCCCGCTTCTAATTGTAACAGATGGAATTACCACCGGTCTTTGATGATTGGGCAGTGCAAGCCTTCACTCAGGACTTGAATGAATGAAGCTCGATAGCTTCAAAGTAGCTGAAGCAAAACTTAATCGAGTATCTCGCTGTAGTTTGGGTGGATGTACACAACATGTATCAATCAAAGATCAGAGTCGAGGATGACTGATTGGAAGCCCCCTCGAGATCGGTGTATCCCAGCAGGCTCTTAGCAAAGGAGTCGAGGCTTCCAGAGAGAGAGAGCCGAGGCCAAGCAAAGAAAGGTATCAACCGTATATAGAAAATCAGAGAAATATCCTGAGGCGCAACATACCTCGAAGTGATCGAAGGATGGATCGAGGCCAGAATCCTCGAGGACTCATGAACAAAGCAGGGTTTGATAGGCACACAGGGCTGGTAGAGGCACCCCGACTATCTGAGTACAACTTCAACATTGATGTTCCATACATCGTATCGGCCATAGGTAAAATCAAAGGCACCAGGTGGCCAAGACCCGTACTATCAGATTCTTCACAAAGGAACCCTAACTTGATGTGCAAATATCACGGGACTCACGTTCATAGGACCGAGGATTGCAGACAGCTTCGAGAAGAGGTAGCCCGACTGATTAGCAAAGGGCACCTTTGAGAGTTCCTCAGCGACCGAGCTAAAAACCAATTTCGTGAAAGAGAGGCGAACTGGAAAAATGAAACAGAAGTACCACAACACGTCATCCACATGATTATTGGAGGAGTCGACGTCCCTCAAGGACCCATTTTAAAGCGAACAAAAGTATCCATCACCAAGGAAAAGTGAACTCTGAACTACATACCTGAAGATGCTCTTTCATTCAGCGAAGAGTACATCGAGATCTTGTCTCAACCTCATAATGAAGCACTGGTTATTTCTTTTCTTTTGAATAAATTTCAGGTTAAATGTGTGCTCATGGATTCAAGTAGCTCGGCAACCATAATTAGGTCGAGGGTGGTAGAGCAACTCGGATTGCTCGGCCAGATCGTGCCCGCCCCTCGAGTCCTCAACAGATTCAACATGGCGAGCGAGATAACAAAAGGGGAAATCATCCTCCCAGTCAACATGGCCGGTACAATTCAAGATACCGAGTTTCATGTCATCGAAGGTGACATGAGATACAATGCTTTGCTTGGAAGGTCATGGATTCATAGTATGAGGGCGGTGCCATCAACCCTTCATCAAATGATGAAGTTTCCTACGAAGGATGGAGTAAAAACAGTATACGGAGAGCAGCACGCAGCAAAAGAGATGTTCGCAGTGCACGATGTGGCACCGACACCGACACCTTCTACATCGAAGGAGCCAAAGAACAAGCAAATAACTGAGTAGCAATCACAAACTACATCCTCGGATGAACGAATAAAGGACTGTGCCGCGTCCTTAGAACGAGTAACTGAAGCATATTGAGGCTTGAACGCCACCACAGTTAAGGTACAATCCTCTCCCTCTTTCCTTCACATTTTACACTAACCTATGTGCAGGTGTTCGATTAAAAGGAATCGAAGCGCCCTCCAGCTCGAAGGCCTCTGGTTTTAAAGCATGCGTTGCGCTCTTTTTCCCTCATATCTGATTTTACCCAAATGGGTTTTACCGATGAGGTTTTTGACGAGGCAACATCTATATGCTACCTAAGGAGAACTGAACAAGCATTCAAGGCTTATCTTCAATCAACCTCAAATACTGAGGGGCATCCCCCCGGGAGATCACCTCCTCGAAGAAATTAAAATATGCCAAAGAAGGTCTCGACAGGAGAATGATGTATCGGACCAAACGATCGAATGAACCGTGTCCACCTAAAATAATCGAACCCTCGATGGAGAAAACATGCATACTTGTACCAAGTAATCGAAGGAGAATCTTTTATCATCAAAACACTTCGCGCTTCAAAGAAGTTTTCTATTTTCACAAGAAATGGCCCCACGGCCAGAAATTTCCCGAACACTAAGGGACTGACATAAAAAACTCGAAGCCGTAAGACCTTAGGGCCGGCAACTTCGAGCTCATAAGCCCTCAACGAGGGAATATCGCATCTGTAAGACCTCAACGAGGCATGCTCAAACTTGTAAGCCCTCAACGAGGCAATGTCAAATCTGTAAGACCTCAACGAGGCATGTTCAAATTCATAAGCCCTCCATGAGGCGCCGATGTAAGCCCTCCATGAGGCAATATCAACAATGTAAGACCTCCATGAGGCAATATCAAATATGTAAGACCTTAACAAGGCATATTCAAATTTATAAGCCCTCAATGAGGAAATATCAAATTTGTCAGACCTTAAAAAGGCATAATCCCAACTCGGGGACTGTCCTCGACAGTTGGCTCATCGAGATATCAAAACTCGAAGCCATAAGACCTCAATCAGGCAACTTCGAGCTAGTAAGCCCTCAATGAGGCAATGTCAAATCTGTAAGACCTCGATGTGGCATGCTAAAAAAGATAAGCCCTCTATGAGGCACCAATGTAAGCCCTCCATGAGGCAATATCAAATTTATAAGCCCTCAATGAGGCAACATCGAAAACTAGAAGTCGTAAGACCTCAGGGCCGGAAACTTCGAGCTCATAAGCCCTCAATAAGGCAATATCAAACATGTAAGACCTCAAGCAAGTCATGTACAAACCTGTAAGACCTCAAGCAAGGCATGTACAAAATTTGTAAGACCTTAAAAAGGCATAATTTTGACATCAAAGTCAAGGCTATATATTCGAACTTGTAAGACCCCTAAAAAGGCATACCCTCGATATAGATGCCGAGGCTATCTCATTCGGGGACTAAAAGGCTACGGCCAAATACAATGACCACGGTCATAAGGCTCCGGCCAAACGAACGCGACTCGGAGACGTCCGACTGTCGCCATAAAATCACAGGCCTCCAATTACTTCGAAAACACTTCGAAAAGAACCGATTAATCAGGCTACCCTCGGCATAAGCAAAAGAGCTTCGATCATATCAGCTCCAACAATAAAAAGGCTTCGAAAGTTCAGCCATCGAGCGAAACCTTCCAAGGTGCTCATTTATTGTCACATAACGACTCATAATCGAGGTTCTTTCGAGCCGTCAAAGAGTTGGACGAACACAAAAACTTAAAAGTCTTTAACGAGGGAAAACTATAGCCATATTAAAGGTCGTACCGACCCAGTGCGTAAGATCCTAAGCGCCAGCCACACTAAAGGTCGTACCGGCCCAATGCATAAGAGCCTAAGCGCCAGCCTAAAGAGCCTCAAGGCCGATTTAAAAAAAACCTAAGAGTCGATGAGCTCGTGTCGAAACCCGACTCGAGGACTGAGCCCTAAACGGTTAACTAAAGTGCCTAAGGGCCAATGCGTAAGAGCCCACGGGCTAGCCTAAAAGCCTCAGCGCCAATTTATAACCCCAAAGGTTTCATTTCGAAGTCCAATTCATCGGGCTAATTATTGACAAGCATCGAAATTCAAAACAAAAAGAAAGACAGACACAAGCAAATCAGAAATACCAAAGGATTTATATATATATATATATATATAT
>ML377105.1:1866-53683 GCA_005239525.1 Nicotiana knightiana | reverse complement strand
CCCCCCCCCCCCGGAAGAGACGAGGGCTATACAATATGATCAAATGATCGAGGGTGAAAGTCATTCCCTCGACCATGTTGGAGATATATCGAATCATGTATACAATCCTCCAGAAAGAAGGATAAATTTGACCGAGTGTCACTCTGTATTGAAGACAGAAGTCGAGAATCACCAGATCTATCGGTGGAGAAGAAGAATCTACGGGGCCTAGAGTGAAAGGATACGTATATAGGCTGAGGAAGCCAACTTTATGTGTTACTATGCTTTCCTCAGCTTTGGGAATTTCTACTTGCGCCGTCTCTCCCCAGCGGCAGTCTATCTTTACTCTCCTTTTATCGGTCACCACACTTATGTACCGAGCCATGGGCTCGCATCAGCCTAGTGTAGAAGGGGGTTTCACGATGGTATAATCGGAGACAGTGTCAAAGGGACCAGAAATACACTGCTCAATACTGGGAGGTGTTTTTGATTTGCCTTTAGTCGGGCGTGATGAAGAAGTGGTTCCCTCTTTTTGAGGTATCGTTTTCGAGGTCTTGGCCATAATTGTAACTGAGTTTCAAAGGAAGAAGATGAAGAAGCAAACGCGAAAGAGGATGAGAGCAGAAAACTATTGGCTAAATTTTGAAGACTTGAAGATATTGTAAAAGTGTGAAAGGCAAACAATTGAAGTATTTATAGAAGCCATTTGGGCATATTTGAGAAGTGGAAAGTTCGAACCAATAGCAGTTCATGAGATTCTCGAGAATCATGCTGACAGTGACCTCAGCGCAGCCTTTATGTTACGTCATTTAATATTCTGACGAGGCTAACATCATAATGAGGATATCGAAAAGGCAAGAATTCAAGACTGTTTCTTATCACTTCATTCTAAGAAACGCAGGGACTATCTGTATACGGCGAAAATCGGAGAGCCCGATTTTATGATCATTATGGCATTCCATAGCCCGTCTTCAGAGGGCTCGAAGCACAGTTCGAGGTTTGACATCGAGGGAGCATATCGAGGATTCCCCACGCTCGACCTCGGGGCGGTATAAATCGGTGACCATCATGTAAAAGCGGAAAATTCCCAAAGGCACGTGGCTAGAGCTGAAAACGCCTGTAAGAATAGTACAAGTCCGTACCGGACCATTAAATAGATGTACCAATTGTATCTCTTTGTAATAATTACACATGTAATATGTTGGAATTTTTCATCCTATATAAAGGGGACCCTTATCATTTTTTACAGAGGATATTGAATACAAGAACAAGAACATTCTCTGCTCTCTAACTCAAACACTCTCTACAATTGTTCCATTGATTTATTGTGTTCATTGATTGTTCTTCACTTACTGCTCATTGTTGATCATAAAGAGGCCATCTTCGAGGCCCTCAATATTTTTATATCTTCATCGACCGCCCTCTATCAAGCACCCGAGCTCGACCTCGAGGCCCTGTTTCGGCCAGCTCGAGACCTTGTCTCTCAATAGCTCGGTCTGCATATCTCTACTTTTCTTTGTTATTATCACACTTTCTTTATTTATACTTAGCATCTATTGCCTAACAACTAGTATTAAAATAAATCACATATTTTTAGAACCACAAAATTAAATTTAATTGTAATTACCATTTTCACGGTAAACATTTAGGTAACCTTTTTCTCAATATTATAAGTTTTCTCTAATTTAACACTTTAAAAGGCAGCTCGGTGCACAAACATCCTGCATTCACGCAAGATTCGGGGAAGGTTGCATTCCAAAGGGTGTGATGTAGACAGCCTAACGCAAGCATTAATGGTTGGTCTCACTGCTCGAACCCGTGACCTATAGGTCACACGAAAACAACTTTACCATTATTTCGAGGTTCCCTTCGAACGGAAAATTTAACACTAAATCGGTTTTTTCTTCTTTTGTTAATATCTATAAAAACTCACATCAAGACATTCATGTGATAAGAAAAATTATCATAAACTTGTAGACAAGACTATAAATTTCGACTTTAATTGCCAGAATTAGCGGTCATTAAATTAGGCGCTTGTAAAGTATAGTAATCATGTGCAAACAAAATTTCACCTAATTCTCATGACGATTAGGCAAGTCAAGGCAAACTCTCAACTAATGTGTAGATGTTCATGAAAATTAGGTAAGTCAAGGAAACCCTGGCCTAATTGTGTAAACTTTTACAATGATTATATATTATATTATCCTCGTAATTTCTTGCACTTTATTTTTTTCTTATTTTCCTTGAAAGGTATATGAAGCAAAGCCAGGTATACATCAGGAAAATAGCACGAATCGCACAATTAAAAGAAGATGCATGATGAGGTAATTGAATCACTTCAGCCAATGGAAAACGATATGGATGTTCAGAATGTATCACATAAATACAAATCTAAGATGCAATTTTTACGTTATTGTATACGAGTAAAACACTGAATGACTCGATTTCCCTACGAGTCAAATGGAGCAGGAACGTAACCGCAATAAATCGGAGTCAAAGTGAGGAGTCCCTTGTACCGGGGCTCGGACAAAACACCTGCCCTCGGGGATATCGGGGTCATGTCCTCCGGGTCCGGTTCGAGGATCAAGACTTCAGAGAGAATTACCCAACAATTGCACACGAAAACAAAGGTATGTGATGTCTGTGACCAATCGGATTTCACGGCATGAATCTCGGCCCATATCGGCAAAAAATCAATAATTAGCGAAATAGAAGATTTTTACCTTTTTTAGAATTGTACTTAGGGTAAAACTCCTCCACTATTTAACAGGGGAAGCTTATTATTCTTGGGACACATTTTAACATGCACATCAAGGCAATTTATTTCAGTTCTCTTTGTTGTTCAAAGTTCTTATTTTTTATTCTTAAGTTCTTCATAAGTACAAGCTTGGAATCGAGGGCAGGTTCTTCATCGAGCCATCAACCGAGCCTGAAATCACCCTTATCATTAGTTTGGTCATTTATTACGTCTTTCATTTGCTTAATCAAACATCATTAATCACTCGTATTGAATTAATCACATTTTCTTAAAACAACATATAAATTCAATTGTTATCCATTTTTTAGGGTAAACAGTTTGGCACTAACCACGAGGCTAGGAATAATAGTGGTAACTTGATACAAATTTCCATAACGCACTCTATTTTTACACTTGTTCTTTGAGATTTTAATTTCAGGTCAAATTAAAAATGTCGAACTCTCAATCTGCTCATTTGTACGTTGATGTTGAGTCTAGCCACCATGGCGAGAACAACAATGTGGTGCCCAGCAACGAGGTGCCTCCTGTTGACCCCAACAGAGTTCCAGTCCTGGACCCGATCGATGCTAACTCACATGTGGCAATCCACGCAAACTTGCCTACCGACCCTAAAAACAGTTCACGGGCGAGCCTGATCGATAGCCCAGAGTACACACGACGACGAAGGTGATGGGATCAATTTGCGAGTGATCTTCAAAATTTTACAAGCTCAACAGGTAGCGATAGTCCAGTTGTAGAACCAAAGTTGCGCCCCAAGCAGAGTTGGGCTCAAACCATCCCGGGAAAACACTCGTACAAATGAACCAGCCACAGAAAGGCCGTGTGAAGTTGATCCCGGGACCAAGCCCAAGATAATAAATATGCGTGAGGAACTGAAAAAACAGGTGAAATCAGGAGAAAAGAAAATCGAAGCCAATGACAAAAAATGGAGACCTACAAATCCATGGTTGATCAAATCCCAAGAGCGCCCTCGATATTGAAAGGCCTGGATTCCACGAAATTTGTTCAAAAACCTTTTCAGCTCCAAAATCGATCCCAAAGAAGTTTCGTATGCCCGAGATTCCAAAGTATAATGGAACCTCGGGTCCAAATGAACACGTGACTTCCTGGACGTGTTCCATCAAGGGGAATGACATAGAAAATGACGAAATCGAGTCAATACTGCTGAAAAACTTCGGAGAAACCCTGTCTAAAGGAGCAATGATATGGTATCATAATCTGTCCCCTAATTCTATTGATTTCTTTGCTATGCTTGCGGATGCCTTCGTGTAAGCTCATGTCGGGGCCATCAAAGTCGAGAACAGAAAATCGGACCTCTTTAGAGTGAAACAAAGAGATAACGAAATGCTCAGGGAATTCGTATCGAGGTTTCAGATGGAAAGGATGGACCTTCCCCCGGTTGCGGATGATTGGGCCGTTCAAGCATTCACTCAAGGACTCAACCCCAAAGCTCCTTGGCTTCACAGAAGATGAAATAGATCGGGGCCCTCTCTGGGTCTCTGTATCCCATCAGAACTAATGATAGGTCTAAAGAGTCTTCGATCATGAACCAAGATCAAGGAGAGATCGGTATATCTCGTATAGTGGAGATCAAAGGGGCAGCGGATTCAGATGAAATCCTGCAAGGAATTAAAAAAGAAGTGATCGAGGTCATAATACTTAGGGACTCATGAGTAAAAAATATTTCGACAGGCAAATCAGGACTAGGGAGGCACCGAGGTTATCAGAATACAACTTCAGCGTCGATGCCGCCGGTATCATGTCAGCTATCGGACGTATCAAAGATACCCCGTGGCCTCAGCCATTGCAGTCTGATCCTGCCCAAAGAGACCCTAAACCTGATTTGTAAATATCATGGCACTCACGGCCACATGACCGAAGACTGCCGACAGGTAAGAGAAGAAGTGGCCAAGTTATTTAATAACTGACACCTCCAGGAGTTTCTAAGTGATCGAGCCAAAAATCACTTCAGGAATAAGGACTCAAACAAGCAGACCGAGCAAGAGGAACCTCAGCAAGTTATCAACATGATCATCGATGAAATCGACATCCCCTAGGGACCTATGCTGAAGCGTACTAAGGTGTCCATTACCAGGGAAAAGCAAACTTGAGATTACATGTCGTAGGGGACCATCTTTTTCAACGATGAAAACGTTGAAGGCATCATGCAACCGCATAATGATGCCCTGGTAATTTCTGTACTCATAAATAAATCTCGAGTTAAGCGTGTGTTGATTGATCCAGGTAGGACAGTATCATTAGATCGAGGGTCGTAGAGCAACTAGGTTAACAAGACCAAATAGTACCTGCAGTCGGGGTCAACATTGCATGAGAATCTACTAAAGGGGAGATAACCCTGCCAGTGAACACCACCAGAACCATTTGGGAAATGAATGTCTATGTCATCGAAGAGGATATGAGGTACAACACTCTATTCAGAAGGCCATGGATTCACAGCATGAGGGAAATACCCTCGACACTATACCAGGCATTGAAGTTTCCCACTTCGGGAGGGATCAAAACAATTTACGGAGAACAAACGACCGCAAGAGAAATATTCACGGTCGATGAGGTGATCCAAAAATTTGCGCTATCGACATCAAAGAACCCAGAGTCGGTTAGAAAGGAAGAAACTAAATAACAATCACCGGCGTCAGCCCCTATCGAACCGAAGAAGCAAAAAGCATGTGAGGATGATGATTACGGATTTCCCAGGTCATTCATCGCTCTGATGATTCCGATGCCACCAAGTCAACGATCGAGGAGTTGGAGCAAGTCATATTGATCTAACACTTGCCCGATCGGAAGGTACACCCGGGCACGGGGTTAACTCTCGAGCTCACAAAAAAACTCATTGAATTCCTTATAGTTAACATAGGTTGTTTTTCTTGGTCCCATATTTATTTGATAGGATCCCAGTAGAAATAACTACTCACAAGCTGAGCTTGGATCCAAAGTTCCACCAGTTAAGTAGAAGTGGAGGCCTCAATCCGAAGTCAAGCATGCATTCATCAAAGACGAGGTATCCAAACTCCTTAATAAATGTTCCAATAGGGAAGTTAAGTGCCCTTATTGGTTAGTTAACGTAGTGGTAGTTTATTGCGTCCAAATGCACACCTCTAAACAAGGTATGAAATGGTCATTTGCAATTATAGTAACCCAACGAAGAGTCGGGGTCGGATCCACAGGGATTCAATATGGGAGTTAGGGGTATATATTCTAATGCGCGTGATTGAATTATCTTAATTTGCACTTCCACAAAAAGGTTTTGTTTCTACTTCTAATTTCTACTCTAAAGATTGCAGAACAAAGAAAGAAGACTAAGAACATTTATTTTTGAGGTTTTTTCAAAAGCCCAGTGTTGTGAACATTACATATGTGTTTGGCTAATGAGATAAAAACCTTAATGCTTGTTTTGTTAATCGAGGTGTATTATAGCTATCAACTCTCAATTACCTACTCAATACCTCTCGGTCAGAGAGTGGCTTTGCCCAATTTGGCTTTCTCAAGTCCAAATGGGTATCACACAAAAAATTTGATAAAATCTCAAGTGGGGTTATTACTATTTCTAGGTTGAACCCTTTAATTGGGTTAATCAATCTCTCGATTGACCCAGTTCCTTGTTAGACAAGTTTTCCTAGACTAAGTCTATCTTTCTCAATTAGACACTAAGTCAAATATGCATGAACTAATATTTGCAACCATTAATTCCACAAATTAAATCATGAACAAGGCTAACTAATAAACACCCAATCATAAACAAGCACTAAATTAGATACTCATAAGGTTAACACACTAGGGTTGGGTCACAACACTACTAAAAATCTAGCTACTCATGCTTGGGTTTGAAGAAAAAGAAGAAGAAAGACTAACTAAACTCATAATGTAAGATTAAAATGATAAAATCTATTGTAAAGTACACCCAAAAAAACTTCCAAAAGAGGCAAAGAAAATGGCTACAGTAGTTGTTTATGTCAAAACTTGACCGAATTTTGTGAAACTCTTCTATTTATACAAGTCTGAAAATCTCGAATAAAAATGCCCCTCGGGAGGTTTTGCGGTCGCACAATTCCACGTGCGATCCGCAAATTTCTTCATCTGGCAGGAGCTGGGATTCTGCGGCCGTACAATTATGAACTGTGGCTGTGAAGCAACATTTCTACGGTCCGCAGATTTAGAACTGCTGTTGCAAGGCACTATTCTGCGATCCGCACAATTAGGTCTGTAGCCGCAAGGCACTTCTTCTACGGCCGCACATTTCTTGTGCGGTTCGAAATTCACAGAGACTTAGGACTTGGAAATTTTCATACTCTCTGATCTTGGATCCTAGCCCATCTTTCGCGGATGCACAATTCATGTGTGGTCCGTAATTTGCACAAAAGTCTGTTATGTTTTCCTTCTTTGTTTGTGGCCGCAAATGGAATTTTGCGGACCGCACATTTCATGCTTTTGTGCCCTTTATTTCTTTATGATTAGACTACTCCTTTTTTAGTCGGATTTAATATCGGGAGTCCAATATCCAATATTCCTGCAATTTTGCACGTTTCATTAGTTTCGGGAACAATTCGCTTTTAGACTAAATAAAAGTTAAAAGACGCTAATAAGTAGTCAAAATTCCCTTCTTATCAACTCCCACAAACTTAAGTTTTTGCCTGTCCTCAAGCAAAAAATTTAGTTCCCACCTTAAAGTGTTAAGGGTTATTTTAGCAAGTCAAAGGTGAGCCATTCACACATTAGTTGGGACCAACAATTACCCACACTACTTATGTAGTATCAACCAGGTGACGAGTTAAACATTTATGCTCAAACAGTTCTAATGTGACACTTGAGCATCAAGAGTTGACTTTATTCATCAAGGAAGCTCGCTCTCTCATGTAGGTCAACTCCTCCTCCTCTACTTTCTGATTGCCTAGCTCACTTAAGAATTTTAGCACTCAATCTAAAGATTTATGAAAGGTTCACTCATCTTTCTCAAGAGAATGTCGCGAGTATGGCGTCTAGTACTATAAGCTTGCCCCTCATGTAGATCGTCACTAATGTAACCTGACTCGGCTTGAAATCAAGTAGGCCTTCTTTTGGGATGTAATGAAGGCTTTTGGATTAGGGTTTGATACACTATATTTGAGTGGGTTTACCTTTCATTAAGCACTCCATTTTTTTATTCTCGGCTCATACTTTGCCAATTCTTTGAGGCATTTTATTTTCCTTAGGGAATTAGAGATACTTAACATCACTCTTTATTGATCATGCAATTCATTTTCTCCCTCTTTGATTTCTCCATTTTTTGGATCATTAGTCTCTTTGAATCCCTTCAGCTCTTTCACTTATTCACTTTTCTTTTTGCATTTTATTTTTGTTATTACTTTTCTTGCCTTTTCTTATCATCATTTCTTTTCTCTTTTGATTACTTCCCATTTCCAAGTCGGAATCTCCATAGCCTGCAATAATCCACCGGGTTTCTAATGCTCAATCTTAACTTGCTGACAGTTAGTACACTGAGCAACAAACTCCGCTTTATCCTTTTTCATTCCGTCCCACCAATATACCTCCTTGATATCATGATACATCTTTGTTTATCCTGGATGGATAGAATAACAAGAACAATGAGTTTCTCCCATAACCTACCGACGCAGACCTGCAATATTCGGGACACATAATCGTCCTCGATATCTGAGGATCCCATTTTCTATAATTTCAAATGGTGTCTTCTCCTTCTGAGGGGTGGTATCCCTATAATGAACTAACACAGGATCCTCGTATTGGCGTTCCTTTACTTTAGTTACTAACGAGGATGTTGATGTATCCTAAATAGTAATTCCAATATCACCTGAGTCTAGTAACCGAACTCCAAGAGTATCTAGCTGATGAACTTCATGGGCTATTCTCCTCTTTTCTGTAACATGATACCCATAGATCTACGGCTGAGGGCGTCGGCTTCTACGTTTGCTTTCCCTGGATGGCATAAAATATTAATGTCATAATCTTTAAGTAGCTCCAACCATCTTCTTTGACGTAAATTCAATTCCTTTTGCTTGAAGATATATTGGAGGCTCTTCTGATCCGCATAGATACCAACATGAATGCCATACAAGTAGTGCCTCCGCATCTTTAGTGCATGAATCACCGTGGCTAACTCTAAATCGTGGGTCGGGTAGTTCTTCTCGTGCTTTCTTAGTTGTCTAGAAGCATAATCTACAACCTTACCATGCTGCATCATCACACAACCCAATCCAATGCCTGGAGCGTCCAATAGATCACATAAAAAGGGTCCCTTCTGGTAGCGTTAGAACCGGTGCTGAAGTTAATCTGTCCTTCAATGCCTGGAAACTCCGTTCGCAAGCATCGGTCCATTGAGACTTAGCTCCCTTATGAGTTAACTTACATGGGTACTCTAACCTTTTACAATTCATGAAATTCCTCTCTTCGAAGGCCCAAACTTCATCCCTTATTTATCACAATTACACCCTTATTCCACTACCAGGGCAACATTTCATTTATTCTAAATGCTACTAGTCTTAGACTCCTTTGGCTTTATTCAGGATATACTGAGCCTTTTATAATATAGAGAAACCATCAGCTCTCTTGTGAGCTTAACCCCAAGGACTTATCCATTCTCGTCACCCTTTCACTCATCTTTTTCTTATCCTTCTTCCTATCTTCCTAAAACCTTGTCGCTCTACCATACTTTAGCTTGCGACCTACACATATCTATTTATACTTATTCGCAACCTTCTTTCAACTTGCTCGCACCATAGTTTTCCTTATATTATTCCGGAACATCAAGTGAGACACCACATACCACTTTTATCACGACCAAAACCGATAGGCTGCGATGGGCACCCTGTATCTTACTCAACCGAGTACCAACATAACGTATTGTTTCATGTCATACTATCATAGATAACTGAGCCGAAATGATCTCTGAAATTCTCATGATGCTGAGTATCATCAAATCACTTAGATCCTAATTCATGTTTAGTTTATCTTGCTCACCAGCCCATACTGATTTCTATTACTTTGAGGATTAACTCTCCTTTCCAGTAGTCGCATTGGATTCACGAACTTATTTCTCGAAATGAGGATATAGCTCTATGGCCTATACTCTTTTGTTTTCTAAAGGTCTGGCTCCTCTCGTCTTTTCCTTCACTTGACTCTATATCCTATAATATCGTAATTGTTTTTCTACCGTTGTCATCCCTGCATCACATCTTACTCATAATGCTTCATTAACTCTTTATTTACTAGGGACGGGAGCCATACTAAGGTAATATTTATCCTTTCAAGGCTTCCAGTGGCTATCTTTATAGTAATCATATCTAGCTGTATTATTTCAGAGTCTACCACCTGGGTGTCTCACAAGGAGATTTTGTTAGCACATTTACAATATCCTTCAGAATGTCAACTAACGCAAGAAATACAACCATCATTTTGGGTTACTCTAACCCCAGCCGGTTCCTGATATTCGCCTTCTCTCAACTATTTCTATTAGCTCCCATGGAGCATAATTGAGATGGGTATGACTAATTGTACATACCTCTGTTACAATTGAAGGTATCTCGAAATGCTTGTAGTTCTCTGCTTGAATTGTAAATATTGTTAATCTTCATTAACTGGGTACCTCGTACCCTTCTTCACCTTGCTTCTTTTACTTGTTGAAACTTGTGTCTACTTCGGTTCTCTTATTCCTCTTTACCGTAAGAGTGGATAGACATTCTTGACTTAGGGATCTTTATCAAGAAACTTACACGTCTTAGTACACACATGATCTGTTGAACACCTCAAATTTATCCATCATAAGCATGATGCAAGAAATGAGTTCTTCTTACTCAACTCTTCCACAGCTATATCTCTTACCAACCATCTTTCTGGATAAAGGCATCGTCATATTATAAATAAGATAGAGTTAGGAAATTGAGTTCTTACAATTGAGCTCTATGACACGATATAGAGTAAAAAGAAAGAGTGACAGTCTTAAATTCCCTGTAGCCTCCTGCTTATAAGTGTGGTGCATGACACACCTATAAACACGACTCTACTAGACACGACTGGTAGACTCCCCAGGACAGAACTGCTCTGATACCACTTTTTTCACGCCCCGAACCTGGGGGCAAGACCGGCACCCAGTGCCTCACATATCCTTGCGTACCAACTTGAAACTAAGGTACTGTGAACATATGATGTCATACTTTAGCCATGGGCCACATTGCAAGACAACTGCGAATGCTGACTAGGTGTCAATATAAAACTGGACCGGCAAGGCCGTCATAATCATTATAGTTGACAAACCAACCAAATATACATACAAGGCCTGCAAGCCCAACATACTGCACTAACTGACAGGATACGTCTACGAGCCTCTACTAGTGGGTATACTATGATCGGAACAGCTCCCCGACCTACCCATAACATATATACATATATATACAAGATGTATATAAAGCTCTAGACCCGGCAACTCCGAAAGGCATGGAGATTACCAATCAAGTTGAACTCGGGCAACACTTAATGAGGAGGCCTACCCGTCTGTCTGTCTAAACCTGCACACATGAAATGCAGTGCCCCCAGAAAAGGGACGTCAGTACGAAATAATGTACCGAGTATGTAAGGCAATATACTGAAAGCTGAAACTGAACTGATAATATAATATCTGCAAGTAGCTGGAAGTCAAAGATAATCTGAAGATATGCTTACCTTGTTATACTGACTCAACTCTCTCAATATAGTAAGTAAAATAGATGTCTGGCCCTATAAGGCTCGGTATATTTATATATTTATATATGTAACTGCTCTGTCGTAGTAGGCTCGCTCATAGGTGCTCGGTCATACTAGGCTTTGTATCTCGATCAACTGGGCTCACTCATAGGCGCTTGGCCACAGTTGTCTCGGTATATAGCTTACCATCTGATCATAGGTTGCCCAATAGGGGCATGCCCATCAATTATAGCTCGATGGTAATAAAAATACTGTAATACTCTATATATATATACTCTTTGCTCTCTTGATTGGAAGAAGAAAATACTCAATTGAATATGAAGTTCTTACAAAACTAGGAAAATATACGTAAATTTCGGAACATGAAATTTTCTTTATGTCGCGTTATCAAACTCCTGTAATGACGAGATCATTCCAAAATGAAGAAGGGATAACCTTAACATACCTAAAGTAGGAAAAATCCATATAATATTCTTTGTAGGAGAATTTGATTGCAAGAATCTCGTTGTTAATATCTTGTAGGAGCTTGAATTTTTAAACGTTTATAACGTTCTGATTGAGGCCTTATTTTCAAGATATGTGAAATGAATCTTTACTGAAAGCTTTGACAATGGCTAACGTTCTATGGTTTCTTATCAGTTCATGGTTTAGTGTTTCTGATGGTGAGAATGGCAAATTGTAAGGATGCTAATTATCTTGATTGTAGTAATGTGTATACAAGACACAACTCCTTAGCTACCCCAATTCATGTTTTGTTGTAGTATGTTGCCACCTAATTAAAGGTGACTTAAGATTCATCTTTTCGGAAAGTGGCTTGCTGCCACATGGGTTGGGGGGGGTGGAGATTTTAGTTTTTATCCACTTATTAGTTAATGTCCCGTTACCCGGTAATTAACCAATTACCCGCATAATTAAAAATTATCTTAAATTACTTAAAATTCTACCTATTTTTGAATATACTTTATAAATTATACTACCATGGTCATATGGTACCTTGCATGGTACTAGTCCATAATTATCGAGTATTATCGCTCGACCCGTATTTTATCCCAAATTGGCCACTTTCAACGAAACTCATTTTCTTTAATTCGTGCACCATTTATCCTTCATGAAACTTGCTTGTCGCTTGCCATAAATAGCATAAATACTTTAACCTCAAGATAATCTCATCCCAGAGTCTACCTCAATTAACTGAAGATGAAACTTTAACATACGAAATGCGAGATGTAACATGAAAGAAGCTACATAGCAAAAAACTATTAAAAGTATAACGAATATACATAATGAGGGAGAAGGAAAAGATACATACATAATGAGCGAAGAAGAAGAATATAGTATCAATTTATTACAAGCTAAATGTCTCAGAATCATCAAATAAGATCAAATAACCTCCACCCCCTGAATAAAATAAGCATTGTTTCCATTGCTTAGCAAAATAAGAGTAAAAGAGGGGAAGGAACGAAGAAAACTTCCTATGGCTCCTTGGACATCTCTGTGTCCATAGCAACGTCACCGCCCTTAGTCTCATCCAACTAGATCTAATCATCCTTAACTCTGGAGTGACTGGGTTAGTGAACATCCGACGCACTGCCTCAGTAGTGTCGGCGATAAGGCCTGGCTCCTCAGACTGGCCAACTGGTTACACCGGTGTTGTTGATGATGTAGGATCAGGTCCTGGATGGTGTGGGTCATTCAGCATGTCAAAAGGGTCTCCAGTTGCAGCAAGCTTGGTAACCTGTCTCCGGAGCTTGTCCACTAACTTCTCGGAGCTTGGGACTTTCTCATCTTCCTTACTTATCTCCCAGCCCTTAGATAACTGGCCTATGTTGTACCAATGTAGCCATGATGGTGTTCTGGTTTTCTCGGAGCTTCTTCAATGTTTCTTCTACTTATGGGAGCATCTGAGGTGCTAGAATAGAAGATTGTGTTGCAACAGTACTGGATAAGTCAGACAGCTTTACAATGGCTGTCTGCATCCCGTTGTTGAGGCTCGCTAATGTCTAGGAGACTCGTAGCACAGAAAGTGGAGAATTAGGCATGAGAACCGGCTTCAAAGCCGAGGTGGAACCTATGACAGGAGCTGCAGTAGGAACTGAGGATGGCGGTGGAGGCATAGCTGCAACTCTAGATGAAGGCTCGGCCGAAGTGGATGGAACATCAACTGCCTATGCAACTACCACTTATGGCTCATCAGACTAGCCTGTGGTGGTAGTCGGCTGACCCTTTCTCTTAGGGTTGTGTGCATACATTAGTGAGTACCATGAGAAAGGTTTCTTCGCCCGCACCTTTGTATCAAAGTCCCTCGGCTCTACCCTCGAATACGTGAGATACTCTATAATGGTGTTGGGATACGGGTAAGATGTGTCAGCTTGCCGAGCGACCACAGAGATGTTTGCTGACATCACGGCACCCACATTGATAGGGTACCCGGCTATGATGGACGCAATTAGAACTGCCCGAGGGATTAGAAGATAGGTCTCATTCTAGCATGAGTCTAGTCTGCTGCATACAAAGGTGTGCCACCCCTTTGCCTCGAAGCTCAGAGTGCTCCTATGAATAGAAACCCCTACTGTGATCCATGGTGGTAGTGGCCAAGGAGCTGCTAGAATCTCTGCTAGCCAAGGACGAGTTGTATCCCCAAGTGCACACTTCTCTTAGTACTCTGTGGGTTTAACATCATCAAATCCCAAGTAGGTGTTCAATGTGTGTTTATCAAATCTCACTTTGAGGTTCCTCACTTTCATCACCTTTGTCCATTTCTTGATATGCGCCACATTGGCATAGAATTCCGGACAAGGTACTCCTTAGAATCCACCATGCTCTGATTAAACCACATCCACCCTTGGGGTTCTCTAAGATGTCTCAATACTGCAGGGTTATACCTCTCCAGATCTTTTTAACTAAAACTGTCGCTCAAGAGTGAGCGGCCTCACTGGCCACCAATCATGAAAACTGGAGAAGGCAGTCAAGCGGACAAACCTGTCCTCCCATACCTCTTTCTTCTTCGACCTTTCAATGCTGGTAACTGTAGCATCTCCCTCTCTGCCATCATTCAGGATGTCCTGAACAGATGTCTCTAGTGCCTCAGGGAAAGGTATAGTGGAAGGCTCAGAAGCCTGACTAACACTCTCCGAACCCTCAGAAGTGTTGTGTGATGATGACGGCTCGCCCCTTAGTTGAAACCTCCCTGGCAGCCTGGACTGTACTGCCGGTTGTTCCTGGACAGAGGCTGAGTTGCCCTCTGATACATCCCTAGATGGGACATAAGAACTGGTCTCGTAAAGGTCTGCACCTCTCCCTTTCCCGACTGTTGTTTTCTTTCAGATTTCATGTTGTTAGGCACTAGGTAAGGGTCTCTTCCCTCGTCCCCGAAAAGGGTCACCCCTTCCTTTCGAAGTGTCACCTCTGCCTCTAGATCGAATCATTTTAGGTATCAAGCAAAAGCGATTATTAGTTGCAATTTAAGGTCAGACATAGAATGAATGTAAGGACACACCAGAACACACAGTGAGGAACACAGTTTAAACATGCTTGCAGGATAGGGATCTGCAGTCTGCACATTTTCTATTGTGGCCACAGATTAGGCCTTGCAGACCGCACAATTCTTTCTTGCGGTCACAGATGGGGATTGTGGCCTGCATATTTTCTATTGCGACCGCAAATCAAAGACAAAAATTATGCCAACTCTCTGATGATAGAGAACTGGCTGATGTGCAGCCACAACGTGTTTTATGTGGACCGCACATTTTGGTCTTGCGGCCGCACATTGAATCACAAATATTCACACTTCTCTGAAGACACTAGAATATATTTTTTGTGGCCACAATGGAAATTCTATGGTCCGCACAATTTTCCTTGCGGCCACAGACTCATGCATCACTAAATTCGCCCTAGACTCAACTTCTGCGGACCGCAATATTTCTTGTGCGGCTGCAAATTTCAAACAATTACGAGCAGGTTTGTTCTTTTATCTAGGGCTTGCAATTTTTGCACAAATTTGACAAGGAAACAACGTACAAGCATAAAAATCTATTAACATATTCCGCCTTGAGCATGAACTAGTTGACCCACTATATATTTACCTCCACATTGTTGTACAGTTAAATTCTACAGACACATGGCCTAAATTTTGACTAAAAATCTTTACAAAAAAATTAAAAAATTTAAAATAAATTAACAAGAGTATGAAGCATATCAAGTGAGTGAGTGTAATGAATGATTGATCACAAGTGTTTGTAAGAAGGCAAAGGTAGAGTCAGCAAAAAAACTTCTAAGAGATTATGTGATTGCTCAGAGAGGGAAAAGGGTAACAGTAACCCTAGCCCCTCTATTTATACTTAATGATTCTCTAAGGGAAGCGCGAGTGTGGCTGTAGAATTTCGATTGCAGACCGCACTCTGTTACCTAGTAAGCTTAGACACCATTTTGTCTGCGGTCCGCAGATTTTTGTGTGCGATCGCGGAGCAATTGTTGCAGATTGCAGATTTTGTGTTGCGACCGCAAAACGGCTATTTTCTGACAGACCAACTTCTGAGAGTTGTCATTTTTCCATCTTCCAGTTGTGCGGTCCGCAAGTTAATTGTGCGGATACAAAGCTCTTTTGCTGCAGCAACCATAATTGTGTGGTCCGCACAATGCAACTGCAGTCCCTGTAAAGCACACTTATCCCTGCAGCATACTTCAAATCAAGTTAGGACAAAAATAACACCTAACTACAAAATAAATAAAGAAAAGAAAAAATACATGGGTTTCCTTCCATGAAGCTCCTGATTTAACGTCGCGACATGACACAGAATACCATCAGTTGAAATGAATCACCGCCACGACGTGGCCATCACCAAATTTCCCCAAATAATGCTTCACTCGGTGGCCATTGACTCGGTGTACCTCATTGTTTTTGTTCTTCAAGTCCAATGCACCAAAGGGCGTCATACCCACTATTTCAAAGGGACCACTCCATTTAGACTTTAGCTTTTCCGGGAAACATCCTCAATCGTGATTTGAACAACAATACAAGATCGCCCACCTTGAACTCTTTGTTCCAAATATATTTTTCATGAAGATATTTCATCTTTTCTTTGTACAAGGACGAACTTGCATATGTGTGGAACCGTAACTCATCAAATTCATTCAAATGTGCCCTCAAGTTAGCAGTTACATCCCAATCAAAATTCAACTTCTTTAGAGCCCACATGTCTTTGTGCTCAAGTTCCACCGAAAGATGACAAGCTTTGCTGAACACCAACCGGTATGGAGACATTTCGATAGGTGTTTTGAAAGTCGTCCGATAATCCCATAACGCATCATCAAGCTTCTTGGACCAATCCGTCCAGTTAGCATTCACTGTTATAGACAAAATACTCTTTATCTCCCGGTTGGAGACTTCCACTTGACCGCTAGCTTGTGGATGATAGGGAGTCGTAACTTTATTAGTAACACCATACTTGCTAAGTAAAGTGTCAAAATCCTTGTTGAAAAAATGCGACTCCCCATCGCTTATGATAGCCCACGGAGTAACAAACCTTGTGAAAATATTCTTCTTCAAGAATGCCACCACACTTCTCACTTCATTATTGGGTAGAGCAATGGCCTCAACCCGTTTAGACACATAATCAACCACCACTAAGATGTAGGTGTTTCCACAAGAACTCACAAAAGGACCCATGAAGTCAATACCCCCCACATCAAAGATATCAATCTTCAAAATAGTAGTGAGAGGCATTTCATTCTTCTTCGAGATTCTACCGATCCATTGACATTCATCACATCTTTTCACCACATCACTTGCATCCTTGTAAAGAGTGGGCCAATAGAAACCGCAACTTAGCACATTGGCCGATGTCCTTGATCCACCATGGTGACCACCATATGGAAAATAATGACAAGCCCCAAGAATTTCACTCTGCTCTTCTCCCGGTACACATCTTCTAATCACCCCATCCGTGAAAATCTATAAAAGGTATGGTTCATCCCAATTATAATCTTGAGTCATGTTTGAGCTTCTTCCTATGATTTGAAGAGAACTCATCCGGGATGATTCCACACACAAGAAAATTTGCTAGATTTGCGAACCATGGCACCTCCTTCATTGAAATGGCCAAGAGTTTCTCATCAAGGAAGGAGTCATTGATTTCAAGGCCATCATGCTACCTCTCCTCATCCAAACAAGACAAGTGGTCTGCCACTTGATTTTCACTCCCTCTTCTATCTTGGATGTCAATATCAAACTCTTGCAAAAAAAAAAAAGCACCCATATCATCAACCGAGCTTTGGATCTTTCTTGATCATAAGATAACAAAGTGCCGCATGATTCGTATGGACAATAACTTTTGCACCCATCATGTACGGGCAGAACTTATCAATTGAAAATACAATGGCAAGGAGCTCTTTCTCCGTAAAGGTATAGTTAACTTGGGAACCATTCATGATCATACTAGCATAGTAGACCAGATGAAAAATCTTGTTCATGCGTTTTCCCAAAACAGCCCAACCGCTATGTCACTAGCATCGTACATGAGTTCAAAAGGGATACTCCAATTAGAAGCGGTGATATGAGAGTGGCCATCAACTTAAACTTTAACAATTATAAGGCTCTCATGCAATCATCATTGAAGTTAAACTTAGCATATTTCTCTAGAAGCTTGCACAACGGGTTCACCACCTTAGAGAAATCTTTGATGGAACACTGATAGAACCCCGCGTGGCCTAAGAAACTCCGCACGCCTTTCACCGAAGTTGGAGGTGGAAGTTTAGAAATCACCTCAATATTTGCCTTGTCAACTTCAACTCCATTCTTTGAGATCTTGTGGCCCATGGCAATGTGTTCCTCGACCATGAAATGATACTTCTCCCAATTTAGCACCAAATTCGTTTCTTTACATCTTGCCAATATTTTATCTAAATTTTCCAAACAATCATCAAAAGAATCCCCAACCACCGAGAAGTCATCCATGAAAAATTCAAGGTAGTCCTCCACCATGTCCGTGAATATAGCCATCATACACCTTTGAAAAGTCATCGGTGCATTACATGAACCTAATGGCATCCGCTTGAAGGCGAAAGTACCATAGGGACATGTAAAGGTTATTTTCTCTTGATCCTCTGGAGCAATAAGGATTTAGTTGTAGCTGGAATATCCATATAGAAAGCAGTAGAAAGCACGGACGACCAACCTATCAAGCATTTAGTCAAGGAAGGGAAGCGGAAAATGAACCTTCCTTGTGACTTTGTTGGGCTGGCGATAGTCCATACACACTCTCTACCGGTCATCGTTCTTGTGGGTATAAACTCATTCTTGTCATTGGTGACCACCTTCATGCCCCTTCTTTGGGACACATTGCACCGGAGAAGCCCACGAACTATCGAAAATAGGGTAAACAACCCCGGCATCCAACCACTTGATGATCTCCTTTTTGACAACTTCTTGCATAGCCTCGTTGAGTCTCTTTTGATGCTCAATAGATGGTTTGGCATCCTCCTTCAAGTTGATCTTGTGCATGCAAAATGCGGGGCTTATTCCCCGAATATCCGCCAAAGTCCACACAATAGCCTTCTTTCTCTTATGTAGCACCCCCAATATAGAATCTACATGCACGTTAATCAAAAAAGAGGAAAGAATAATCGGTAAAGTAGAACAAGGTTCAAGAAATTCATATCGAAGAATTGAAGGCAATGGATTCAAATCCAAGGTTGGAGGATTTTCAATGGAAGGCTTTGTAGGAGGAGTTTTCCTATTTTCAAAATGCAAGAATAGTTTCCGGGGTGCATAATTGTACGACCCTATTCCTTGCAAATAGTTCACACATTTCATGAAACCATCCATCTCGTCATCATCAAAGTTGAGCAAGACGTCCTCCAACATATCACCAACATTGATTGTGGCACTTGTATCATCAACAATCACATCGGTCACCAAGTCCACAAAAGAATACACTTCGTTGCTATTTGGTTGCCGCATGGATTTGCACACGTGGAATACCACTTTTTCATCACCCACCTGAAAAGTGAGTTCTCCAGCTTCTACATCACAAAGAGCGTTCTCCGTATCAAGGAAAGGTCTTCCAATAATAATCGGCACCTCATAATCCACTTCACAATTAAGAATGACAAAGTCTGCTGAAAGAATGAAATTATCAACACGAACCAATACATCTTCAATCAATCCCAACAATCTTTTCATGGTACGATCAGCCATTTGCAACCTCATAGATATGGGTCTTGGTTGACCAATTCCCAAAGTATTGAAAACCGAATAGGACATCAATTTGATATTTTTCCCAAGATCACAAAGAGCTTTAACGAACTCGGTGCTTCTAATTGTACATAGAATTATGAAAGCACCGGGATCTTCCAACTTATGAGCCATTGAATGCACAATTTCACTCACTTGATGAGTGAATTTGATAGTTTCAAAATTCATCGACCACTTCTTTGTCACTAAATCCTTCACAAACTTTGCATAAACGGGCATTTGTTCCAAAACTTTCACTAATGGAACATGGATTAAGAGACTATTCATCATTTCAATAAAATTTTTGAATTGATTCTCGCCATTTTTCTTGGCAAGCCTTTGAGGGTATGGAGGTGGAGGCTTAGACAATGGTGCCTTAGCCTTTTGCACTACCGATTCTGGTATGTCAATAATGTGATCCCTAGACGGGTTCACCTCCTGTTGAGTCTCTTCCATACTATCATCAATATCAATCTGAACTTCATTATTGGCTTGAACCACATTGTTCGAGATCTATTCTTCTTGTACCACTTTCTCATCATCCACAAGTTTCCTTTGACTTGAGGTGGGTGCATTCCCACCTCTTCCACTTCTTGTAGTAACGGCCATGGCATGACCCGTGTTGTTTCCACCCTTTGGGTTTACCACTGTGTGACTTGGTAGTGCCCCCTTAGGAGGAGAATTTAGAGCTTGAGAGATTTCCCCATTTGCACTTCTAAGTTGCGGGATCGATGTGTTGTGTGAGGCAAGTTGGGCATCCGAATCAGCATTAGTTTTCATCATTTTCTTGAACATGTTCTCAATATTCCCCATTTAATTGTTGGAAGAAATATGACCATGAGAAGGATAAGGAGGTTGGTTGCTCAATTTTTGATACATTGGGGGCCTTTGAAAACTCGGCCCTCGGTTTCCTTGATTATTGTTCCATCCGTCTTGATTGTTACCTCCCCAATTTTCTTGATTATTGCCACCACTCCAACTTTCTTGATTGTTGTTTTTACTCCAATTTTTTTGATTGTTTTCACCACTCCAATTTCCTTGGTTGTAAGAATTCCAATTTCCTTGATTGTTTTGAGGTCTCCATTTTTGTTGGCTTGGGCCTTGGAAGTTATTTATTTTCCTTTGAAAGTTGTTCACATAGTGCACCTCCTCTTCTTGGTCATTGTAAGAATCATCTTGATCAAACCCACTATCTTCTTAAACAAAATTGTCCACTCTATGTTGCAGTTGTGGACCCTAGGTTCTTCTTTTGTTCATCATCATGCTTACTTCCTTCATTGCATTGACTTGCCTAGGATTTTGCACTTGTTGAAGTTGAGCCTTTGCCAATTGGTTTATTTTGGTAGTCAATTCGGCTATGGCTTGCCCGTGGTCATGCAACTCTTTGTAGAGGAGGATCACATTAGGATCACCTTGTGGAACATTGGCCCCGGATTTCCTTGCTGACGAATTTACGCCATTTCATCTAAGATCTCACATGCCTCCACATAAGGCGTAGTCATGAAGTTCCCACCGGCAAATTGATTCACTACACATTGGTTGGTTGTGTTGACCCACGATAGAAAATTTGTTGAATCATGTTCTCCGTCATATTGTTGTGGGGACATTCTTTAACCATTGTTCTATAGTGTTCCCATATCTCGTGTAGTGGTTCATTAAGCTCTTACTTGAATGCCAAAATTTCATCCCGAAGTGTAGCCATGTGCCCCCTGAAAGAAGTAATTAAAAATAAACTTTTCTGCCAACTCATCCCAAGTGTGAATGAAATGGTTCGGCAAACGTTCCAACCAATCTAAATATTTCCCCCATAGAGATAAGGGACAAAGCCTTAGCCTTAAAGCATCCTCAGAGGCATTTGTTTGTTTACTCCCTCAACACGTATCCACAAAACAACCTTCAAATGTTTGTATGAATTTTGACCTGGAGCACATGTGAAGAACCCTCGTTGCTCTAGCAAAGTGAGCATCACGTTGGTTATTTAAAAGTTGTCCGCCCTAATACGAGGAGGGACTATTACACTTGCATATCCTTCATTGGGTAACACCCGGTGTGGAGCCGCTAGTGGTGGATCTGGGGGTGGAACATGCACATTGTTATGAGGCACTCAGACTCTTCTATTGGCTTGAGGTTCAAGAGGAACCTCATCCGCTTGATCATCCTCAATGTCCACATAGCCCAAAGTAATATTTTCGAGCTCATTGTTTGCCATGGTTGTACCTCCGATTTCTCAAACACGTTAGTAACACAGAATGAAAAAAATATATTCCAAAAGCACACCCAAATATATAGATAACACCTATGTTAACTCCCTTACAATGGCGCCATAACACCTAACGAAGAGTCAGGGTCGAATCCACAGGGAGTCAAGATGGGATTTAGGGGTATATATCCTAATGCGCGTGATTGAATTATCTTAATTTGCACTTCCACAAAAAGGTTTTTTTTTACTTCTAGTTTCTACTCTCAAGATTGTAGAATAAAGAAAGAAGACTAAGAATAGTTGTTTTCGAGGTTTTTTAAATTGGTAAAAATGTGACCATTACCTAGGTGTTTTCCTAATGGGATAAAGACCTTAATACTTGTTTTGTTGATCGGGGTGCATTATAGCTATCAACTCTCAATTACCCACTCATTACCTCTCGGTCAGAGAGTGGCTTTGCCCAATTTGGCTTTCTCAAGACCAAATGGGTATCACACAAAACAGTTGATAAAAGCTCAAGTCAGGTTATTACTATCTCTAGATTGAACCCTTTAATTGGGTTAATCAATATCTCGATTGACCCAATTCCTTGTTAGCCAAGTTTTCCTAGACTAAGTCTCTCTTTCTCAAGTAGAGACTAAGTCAAATAGGCATGAAATAATGTTTGCAACCTTTAATTCCATAAATTAAAGCATGAACTAGGATAAATAATAAACACCCAATCATAAACAAACACTAAATTAGATACCCATAAGGTTTACAAACTAGGATTAGGTCACAACCCTAGTAAAAATCTAGCTACTCATGCTTAGGTTTGAATAAAAAGAAGAAGAAAGAATAATTAAATCATAATGTAAGATTAAAATGATAAAATCTATTGTAAAACACACCAAAAGCGGCAAAGAAAAATGGCTACAGTAGTTGCTGATGTCAAAACTTGACCTAATTTCATGAAGCTCTTCTATTTATACAAGTCTGAGAATCACAGACAAAAATTCCCCTCGGGAGGTTCTTCGGCTGCAAAATTTCATATGAGGTCCGCGGATTTCTTCATTTGGTTGGAGTTGGGATTCTGCGGCCGTATAATTATGAATTGTAGCCACGAAGCAACATTTTGTGGTCCGTAGACTTAGAACTGCCGCCGCAAGGCACTCTTCTGCGGTCCACACAATTAGGTCTGCAACCACAAGGCACTTCTTTTACGGCTGCACATTTCTTGTGCGGTCCGCAATTCACTGAGACTCGGGACTTGGAAATTTGCATACTCTCTGATCTTGGATCCTAGCCCAGCTTTTGCGGCCGCACAATTCATGTGTGGTCCGCAATTTTCACAAATTCTGTTGAGTTTTCCTTATTTTTTTGGGGCCGCAGATGGAATTTTGTGGACCGCACATTTCATGCTTTTATGCCCTTTATTTCCTTGTGCTTAGACTACTCCTTTTTTAGTCGGATTTCATCTCAGGATTCCAACATCCAGCATTCCTGCAATTTCGCACATTTCATAAGTTTTGGGAACACAATTTAATGCTTTTAGACTAAAACAAAAGCTAAAAGGCGCTAATAAGTAGTCAAAATCCCCACTTATCAGTAGTGCCTAAAAAGGAAAATAAATTAAAAATATGTGTAGATTACAAATACTTAAACAAAGCATGCACCAAGGACTCTTATCCTTTGCCTAACATCGATCTCATGATTGATGCAAAGGCCGGCCACGAGATACTCAATTTTCTCGACGCCTATTCCAGGTACAACCAAATCTGGATGGACCCAGGCGATCAAGAAAAAAATTGCTTCATCACTAATTTGACACCTATTGTTATAACGTAATGCTGTTCGGACTAAAAAATGCCGGTGCCACTTACCAACGCCTAGTAAACCGGATGTTCGAAGAACAAATAGGAAAATCAATGGAGGTTTACATTGACGACATATTAATTAAGTCCTTGCGAGCATAGGACCATTGGGAACATTTGCAAGAAACCTTCAACATATTGAACAAATACAATATGAAGCTGAACTCGGAGAAATGTGCATTCGAGGATGGGTCCGGGAAGTTCCTTGGATTCATGGTGTCCAACCAGGGGATCGAGATCGATCCCGACAAAATCAAAGCTATAGAAGACATCACTGTGGTGGACAATGTCAAGGTCGTTCAGAGGCTAATCGGGCGCATAGCCGCCCTGGGTCGGTTCATATCAAGGTCATTCAATAAGAGCCATCGACTCTTCTCATTATTGAAGAAGAAGAATAACTTTTTGTGGACCCCAGAGTGCCAGCAAGCTTTGGAAGAACTCAAACGGTACCTTTCGAGTCCACCTTTGCTTCATACTCCGAAGGCAGACGAGCAGTTGTACCTATACTTGGCGGTATCCGAGATAGAGATAAGTGGAGGCTTAGTTCGGGAAGAGGAAGGTACGTAATTTTGTATCTATTATGTTAGTAGGACTCTAGGCGAGGCCGAAAAAAAGGTAACCTCACCAAGAGAAATTGGCGCTCGCTTTGCTAAGCGCCCCCAGAAAATTAAAGCCACATTTTCGATGCCATCCCATATGTATCGTAATTACTTACCCACTGAGGAACATAATGCACAAACCCGAGCTCTCGGGATGGTTGGTCAAATGGGTCGTAGAAATTAGTGGGTACGATATTGAATATCGACCCCGAACCGCCGTCAAATCTCAAATTTTGGCAGACTTCGTGGTCGACTTCACACCGGACTTAATACCCAAAGTCAAAAAGGAATTATTGTTAACCTCGGGGACTTCTTCGGCAATCTGGACGCTTTATAGACGGTGCCTCGAACTCAAAGGGGTACGGACTATACATCGTGTTGAAACTGCCTACGAATAACATAGTTAGGCAGTCTATTAGAACTGCGAAATTGACTAACAATAAGGGAGAGTATGAGGCTACGATTGCAAGTCTTGAATTGGCTAAAAGCCTGGGGGCCGAGCTGGTCGAAGCCAAGTGTGACTCTCTCCTGGTGGTAAATCAAGTCAATGAGATATTTGAAGTAAAAGAGGAATGAATGTGAAGATACTTGGACAAATTACAGGTAGCACTGCATCGATTCAAGGAATGGATCTTACAGCACGTACCACGAGACCAAAATAGCAAAGTCGATGCTCTGGATAACTTGGGGTCATTGGTTGATGACGATGAATTCAGCTCGGGAATGGAGAAGAAGAAGGTCATAGACGACGCTCTGGATGGTTTAGGGTCATAGAAGAAGGTCATGTCGAGATAAACTCAACGATTTAAACTTGGGTCTGGAGAAACAAGTATATAGACTATTTGAAGACTGGGAAGTTGCCCTCGGATCCCAAAAAATAAGGACCTCTGTGCACGAAGGCAGCCAAGTTTAGTCTGTCCAAAGATACTATGTTTAGAAGAACGTTCAATGGCCCACTCGCCATATGCTTGGGTCCGAAAGACATCGAATATGTTTTGAGGGAAGTTCACGAGGGCACCTGCGGAAACCATTCAGGGGTAGAGTCATTGGTTTGTAAGATAATCTGATACATCTATTACTGGATCGATATGGAGAAAGATGTGAAGGACTTTATGCGAAAATGTGACGGCTTTCAGAGGCACACACCAATTATCCTCCGACCCGGGGAGTCACTACACTCGGTCTTGTCGCTCTGGTCGTTCATGAAATGGGGAATGGGCATCGTCGGTACCCTACCATGGGCACCCGGTATGGCTCAATTTATACTATTTATGACTGACTATTTCTCTAAGTGGGTCGAAGCTCAAGCATTCAAGAAGGTTGGGGAAAAAGAATTCATCGACTTCATTTGGGACCACATAATATGCCAGTTTAGTATACTGACCGGGATAGTATGTGATAACGGGAAGCAGTTCGTCGGCAGCAAGGTAAGAAAATTTTTTGAGGACCATAATATCAAAAGATCTTGTCAACACCCAATCACCCTAGTGGGAATGGACAGGCGGAATCTTCAAATAAGACCATACTTCAAAACCTTAAGAAAAGGTTGACCGATGCTAGAGGAAAATGGAAGGAAATTTTTCCCGAAGTCTTGTGGGCATACCGTACGACCTCAAAATCTAGTACCGGGGCCACTCTGTTTTCGTTGGTCTACGGTATCGAAGCACTAATACCAGTTGAGGTGGGAGAACCAAGCCTCAGGTTCCTATATACAACCAAAGAATCAAATGGTGAGGCCATGAGAACGAGCCTGGAACTATTAGATGAGAGGCGCGAGGCCGCCCTAGTCCGATTGGCCGCCCAGAAACAGCGGATGGAAAGATATTACAACCGAAAAGCCAACCTCCGACTCTTCAACATCGGGGACTTGGTGTTAAGAAAATTAACACTGAACACCCGGAACCCGAACGAAGGGAAACTAGGACCGAATTGGAAAGGTCCATATCGAATCATCGGGATTACCGGTAAAGGTTAATACAAACTCAAAGCAAGAAACGGTGCACAGCCACCGAACAACTAGAATGTGACCCACTTAAAACGGTACTACTACTAAGGTACGACCTCATTCACTTTTTTTTATTATTATGAATTGGACTAACGCTTGCAGGCAGCAACCAAAGGAGAACACAATTGTTGGGTTTGAAAGCACGCGCTGCACTCTTTTTCCCTTGAACTGGTTTTGTCCCAAATGGTTTTTTAGGCAAGGTTTTTAATGAGGCAACAATAATTGTGCTAACTTAGAGTCAATGAACGGTCTTAAATCGGAGTCAATGGTCACATCAATAGTATTTGATCCCTCTCGAAGATCGACCTCAAATACCAGGGGTCATCACCCTCGGGTCAAGATTTTTAGCAAGGGAGGAAACTTTGTACTTGAACAGTCTCGTCTCGGTGGTTAGGATTTATTATAAGGGCCAAACGGTCAAGTGGCCGTGCCCGCACAGGCCACCTCAGTCATACTACAAGCTTTTACAATCTTATATGTTACCCACAGAAATGGAAGAAAGTTTCAACCTTGCTAATACATATTTTTTGTTTCTTATAAGTATCGAGCCTAAGGGCTATTCCTACCCAGAACTATCGAGCCCAAGGGCCACCCTTATCCAAGACCAAAGGGATATCCCACTCGAGGACTGTCGTTCGAGACAAGTCTGGGTGGCTCAGGTTATCGAAACCCGGAGGCACAAATCCTATTAGACAGTGCCTAAACCTAAAAGACTACGGCCACCCTAAAAACGGTTTGGAGACGTCCAAAGCCCGTAAATAAAACATAATGCCTTCAAAAAAATTCTAAACTTGTTCAAAGGTTGCCCTCGACAAAGATACAGTCTAAAAATATTTAAACACGCGTCTTGGGGAAATTTCCAGCCATTCCGAGCTCCTATAAGTTGGAGAAAAATTTGCATCGAGAACAGGTTTTTTCGGAACTCCGAGAAATGACTTAGTACTACGTTCGATTCTGTGCTAATGCATTAGAAATGTTCGCAATCATAAATAGATGCTACATAACACACTTGAAAATTGCCAAAAAGGAAACACTTTATACATTCCAGAATATCTTTACAAAGTCCAATAAAAATGGCCTCAACAAAATATATATACAAGATACAAAAAAATCCTAAGGCATCTCCACCTGGTCTTCATCGGAACCCGACTCATCTCCAGAACCGTCGGGTCTTTTAGATTCTTCAGATCACTTGGAGCCCTTTTCACCTCGGGGTTCAACTAGCCTCGACTTCGAGCCTTTTGGCTCTTCGATCTCGGCGGCTAGGTTGAAACCTAGGGCATGTATTTCTTCGAGGATCTCCCTTCGGGAAAGCTTCCTCTCATACTCAACAGTAGTCTTCAGGCGGGCATCGACTGCTTCTACATCGGCTTTATATTGGGCCACCATCTCGTCAACATCAGCCGAGGTTGCTTCCAACCAGGACCGCATTGTTTCAATCTCCTTGCCAAGGGCATCTCGTTCAGCGACGGCCGAGTCCAATCGTGCCTGGAGGTCCTCATTTTGTCGGGCTCGTGCATCAGTCTTCTCCTTCGCCACCCGAAGCTGAACTTTCGCCGAAGACAGCTTAGCCTGAGCGGTCTCTTTCTCTGAGGCCAGCAGGTCCATCTTGTTTTTCCACCCGTCGGCCATCATTTGGATCTCATCTCCTTGCGAAGTTGGTCGATCTCTTGTTGGACCTGCAAAGAGGTGTTGTTAGCCTCTGAGGTCGGATCTTAGTTTCTAACTTCGAAAACCTTTACCTTTTCCACCAAGTCGGCATGCTCCTGTTGATACCCAATTTTCTCCTATATTATTTTCAAAATGCATATATATCTTCAAAAACAATGCACGAGCATCAATTAATATTTTTCCATAATTTTCTGTATTTTAATTTATCCCAGTATTTTTATTATATAAATAATTACTAATTTCATCACAAATAGTTTCATAATGATTTTATTACTTAATTTTTATCATTTTATATTTATACCAAGCTTTAATTATTGCATGAATAGCCACATTTTTATTTTTGGGTTACAATTGCAATAATAGCCCATGTATACATTATTACCTTATTTTCACCAAAAATAGCTTTTTTTATATTTTATAGTATCAAGTAATTATTTTAAAATCACTTTATGCATGAAAATCTTTTTTTATAATTTGTTAATTATTTTTACAAATTATTTTATTAATTAATTGGGTATTTAACAAATAGCCCCTTTGTATTCATTTTAATTTTGGGCCTAACCTGATTATACCGGCCCAATTAATTAAGATCCTAGTCCAAAACCTACCCAAGCCCAATTCCCCATATAACCCGACCCAGAAGCCTTCTCTAATCGTGGCTGTTGATCTCTGAGATCAACGGTCCACGTTACCCCTTTCCTTTTTTAATCTAACCTAACCCTAACCCCTCCTCATTTCTTTTGTTCCGCCGCCCCTATTTCCTTTCCATCTCCCCTTCTCTCTCAAACCCTTCTCCCTAACCCAAGCCCGTTGTCACCTGAACCACCCGTTCATGGGGTTTCTCTGTAATTTCCGGACCCTACCGGCCTCTCACCTCTTCTGGTTGTTCGATTATGTTGATTTATGAAAGAATCTCGAAGAGATTCAACCCAGATTTTGTTCAAAACCTTTTCATTAGCCTATCTATGGCCATCTTTGTTTGTGAGTATTACTTTTTCGCGTTTATGGCTCGAATCTATGGTTCCGAACCAGATTTCCTTTCATCTCTGTCATCTTTTCTAAAACTTAATCTCTTTCTACTGGGGTCTGTTCAGATCCTTGTAGATCTGAGACGATTTTAAGTGTTGATTGGTATTTCTCTTTAAAAAACCTTCAGTTTTTCCTTGTTACTATTCGATTCCAGTGTTTTCTGAAACTAGGGTTCTGTACTAAGTTTTCTTCAAAAGGGTTTTTAAGCTTCTAAGTGTTTGAATCTGTTTATCTTTACTAGTTCGACTAATTTTGTGTATATGCTTTAAACCTTAGTTTTTTCTGCCTATTTCATTATCTACTTCAATATCTTCCTGTTATTGTTTATCTCTGTCAATCAGTATATATTGACTGATTTTATTTAGGGTTCGAATTATATTTTCCTGTTAAAATTAGTGCTTCTCTGTGATTTTACTTATTTTCCTTATTTGTGACTTTAATTAGTACTACTTGCCCTAATTAGACTACTAGTCTGATTTTGGAATTTAATTGACTCTATGTGGTCAGTAATTGACTCACTTACCTTATTTGAATCCCAATTTGAGTCATTAAGGGGTTCTCCCCAATTTAAGGAGTCCTTTTAGGATTATTTTGTGTGAACTGATTGAGTTAATTCCTCAATTAACTAATTGATTACCTTGTTTTATGAACTCTAATTTTATTCTTGCCTTATTTGTTTACTTTGTTAACTACTATATAAACGTCATTCTGGTTTTCTTTCAAAACACGAACACATTCAGAAAGAAACATACACACACACAAACTGTTGCTCTTATTCAAACCTTTATGTTACTTGTGTTTGCTACATTGTCTAGCCGGCTGAAATCCAAGGCTAGACTATTGGGTTATGCATCCTTTTACCTTCCTGTTTTCTATTTTAACTGGTATGTCTCCCTTCCTATTGTCATTCATTATTTTATGAAGTTTAAACCTATGTGTTTTCCTGTCTATTTCTTTACCTCTGTGTAGTCAAACTCATGTCTCTCCTGTGTATTAATTTCAATTAACATGACTACTTCTGTCTTTTCTATTTGGTTGATTCTAATTAGAAATAACTACTTTTGTGTAGTTAAATTTCTGTCTTTCCTGTTTGTTGATCAGCATAACTACTTCTGTGTAGTTGAATTCCTATCTTTCTTGTTTATTGATCCTAATCAACATGTTTATCTCTGTCATTAGGTCCTATTTAGTATGTTATGTAATTTATCTATCAACTTGCCTTTGTCTGCTTTATGTCTCTTTATTAACCAGCTTGCCTTAACTGTCATGAAATTGTCTTGCCCAGCATGTCAATATGACTCTAGCATGTTCTTATCTGATCCAGAATACTAATCCACTTGTTTCTCAACTAGCATACTTTCACTCTTTCCCTGTTTCATGTATTCCTGATTAAGGACTTCTATGTTCCCAACCCCTGCTACCCTTCTTTGTGCGTCTGTTTATTATTCTGATCCCAGTATGCTATATGGTCACATAGTGATAAACTAAGGAAAATCTAGGCAATATGAAACTCTGCTTGAAATAATCATGATCCTGTTTTTGATTGCTGAAAATCTTTGTTTGAACTCAGAGTGCTGCAATGACTCTGTTTACTCCTATTTTTACTTCTGAACTGTTTTCCTAAAACTATTCCTATATACTATTTTCAACTCCTACTCTTAGAATATCTAGGGTCCTACCCCTCCAGTGTGAGCACTGCCTAGGAGTTCATGAGACTCCTCCGAACTCTGACACACTGGGCTGGCTTTTCCACCCTTGGTCACAAAACTATTTCTTTGAAAGGGTTTCTGGTGTGAGCATTGTCCGGGGTCCCTGAAGCCCTTAATAACTTTGACGCACCAGAAGACCATTTGGTATACTATGAGATATAGTATACTTCATACTTGGTTGAAGGCCTGGCTTCCAGGTTTACTGTTGGGCCTATTCAGGCTCCCTATAGCATAGTAATTTCATTTTGTAATTCATTTATATCTGGTCTGTAATAATTCTTGTATAAACAGATTTTTGGGTTATTAGTAAAACTGGGAGGGACTTTTATATATATAACTTTGTGGGGGTCGGGTAGAAATCATGCCCATAGGATTTTATGATTATCTATATGCGTTAGAAACCATGTCTATAGGGCTTGTCATTCTTTGAAATCCTGCATTTCACATTTGCATTAGAAATCCTGCTTCTAGGTTATTCACCAATTCTGCAATCATGTTCTCAAACCATCATGTGTGCATTAGAAATAATGTCCCTGGGAATTCCCTTGTTAAATTTTCTTGAAAACTGGCTAACAACCTTATTCGCCTAGATGTCATGCCTATAGGAAGAGCACATAAAATCAATTTCATCACTCAATCATCATGCCTATAAGGAATAAGTACAAAAATAGTCTGACACTTAGATATCATGTTTGTAGAGATAAAAAATGTAAAACCAATTTCTGTGTCTTGAAATATTGCTTGTGATCATTTTCAGTGCATACACAACATGCCTATAGGGTCCAAACAGATAAAATCTGCCTGTTATAAATCAGTCGCTAGTTTATTATTATGATCTGATTAACGCTTAGATACTATGTCTATAGGATCCTGCCCCGTTATCACCTAGGCAGACCTGTAGGTTGATTAATGTTCTAAAGTTTAAAACTGTGTTTGTTTGACTACTTAAAAACTGCCCAGATTCATAAGTCATAAAATCAGTAGGCAAACTGACTAGGTAATCACTGCCTCGTCTTAATAAAATGCTGCATATTCTGCTTTGTACTCATCTAGATATCCTGCTATAGGACCTTAAATCTTTTAAAACTATTGTTTGAGGCGTGCAATTGTTTGTTTACTTGTGGAGGTAAATTTGAGCTCCTTTAATGGTTCCTTATGTGATAGTCCAATTTGTTTTTTTTACGCCTAGTTTTCTCCTTTTAAGCACCATAGGTGAGTCTAGAACCGCCTTAATAGATGTCTTAAGCACCTCCAGTGCCATAGGCAAGGGACGGGTAATGCATGCATAGGATACGTACCCGATACTACTAGAAGGCTTAGATAATAATTAAGGGGAGGGTAATTGGGTAGTAAATGATATGATGACCTGTGCGCTAATGCTACGCGTAACACCTCTATTTGAGGAAAGTTGACCGAGTATTGTACAGAAGTGATCCTATAGGCTAATAAATCTAGGACCCCTTTATTCCCATTTTTTTTAATAATCTTTATTTGTTAAAGTTGCTTTATGACTAATTCACTTAAATTGATTTTGGCCAGGACCCACCGTTGTGGACCTCGAGGGGTGCCTAACACCTTCCCCTCAAGGTAATTTCGAGCCCTTACCCAATCTCTGATAGTGTAAATCGGTTTATGAGTTATTTTCTTTAGGTGCCCTAACGCACCTTAATCCGTTAGGTGGCGACTCCTCAAATTCCATACCCCATCCCAAAAGGAAATGGGTTGTCCCAGAATGTCGAAATTCCGATTTCGCGAGGAAAAGGGGGCGCGACAGCTCCTGCCTTAAGGTTGATGCATCTTTCAGAGCCGCATCCATCTCGGCCTGGAGGTTCTTGGCGACCCCCTCTTGCTGCTCGCTAAGAAACTTGTACATGTCCGGGAAAGCTCCTTGATCTCGATCCCGAGTTGATTAAATTCAACCCGGCATCGGAAGAAACTCTCGTGGTGAAGTATCGAGGCCTACAAAAGGCAAAAAACATAAGATACGTCAAAAACAGTTAGCAATAGATAGATGGGAGGGAACTGTTCCTTACCCGGTTCAGCGCCTATTGCGCCACATTCAAAAGGAATGGCACGTTCACCGCATTCATATTTGCCTGGTCCTCCTCGATCAACAGGCATCAGAGGTAGCTAGTTACCCCCACAGGAGCGGACAAAACCCGGGCATCCTTCGATATGGTCACTATGATCGATCTCTTGCGACTGGGTCCACACTCAGAGCGAGGAAATGATTGACCAATTTCAGGCTCGAGCTCGGCCCACCAGCTTCCGAGGAAGTGTCTTTTTTCGGGACTTCTAGGTTGCCCAGCCAAGAGAAGTCCTCCAAAGCGGATGAGTCCACACCATCGAAAAAAGAGTAAAGGGGATATTCCACACCTTGTCCCCTCTTGTTGGATTTATCCATTCTCGCTTGGGCCTCCTCGAGCATAAAATCAGTATAGGAGGGCATCCCCGAGATCTTAATTATGTCGGGCGCTTCTTTTGGAGCAGAACCGGTATCCTGGGAAGTTTCACCTCAGGTATCCACGTCGGTTTTTTGAGTTTGAGGGGGGGGCCAAACTCACGAGTCTCCCCCTAGGATGCATCCCAGTCCCCAGGATAGGTCCTCCCCTAGGTTACAAAAATAGATTCATCCTCCGGCTCATCCCTAAGCCGGAGGACGGAGTCGAAGTCTGGCATCCGGGAACTGGAGCCCCTCCTGGGCTAGCGGAGCACCCTCTTCTTTGGTTTTTTCACCTCGGAGCCTGAGGGTTTTCTTTTCCTCTTATTTTTTCCCTCTGTGGAAGCAACGGAGGGATCAATGGACGGGGGAACATCTTCATCCCCTTTCGAAGGCCTACTTTCGGTGGTCTTAGGCAAACCTGCGACAACAAAGAGGGAAGAGGAGTTAGTATAATAAAAGGTGAACACATAGTGTTGGCTACTCGGAAAGAGAACTTACCATGAGAACGGGCCTCCCATCGGCCCTTCGAGAGTCTGCGCCATGTGAGCTCGAAGTACGACATCTGAGTATAGATTCCCTCGATCTACTCCTTTGACCGGGGGACCGCATTCGAAACCTGGGAGACAGCTGGATAGCCACAAGTATGAATGAGAAGATAGAAATGGAAAAAGAAGAATTTTTGATGTTAAAAGAGGGAGTTGCACTTACAGACGCATTCCACTTCTCAGGGAGTGTCATGTATTCCAGGGGGATCAAATCCTCGGTCTTCACTCAGACAAAGCATCTCTGCCAGCCACGATCTCTGCCTTCGTCATACTAGAGAAGGGGGCCTTGCTGGCCCGACGAGTAAGCTTGATCAGTCCCCCTCGAAATATCTGGGGACTGTATCCTCAAAACAGATGGTCGATCGTAAACTGACGAGATTTGTTCTTGTTCACGAAGTAGCGGAGGAGGGTCGTGATCCTCCACAACGATGGGTAGATCTGCCCGAGGCACACCTCGTACCTCTTGAAAAAGTCTAGAACGATCAGGTCTATCGGGCCTAGTGTGAAGGGATAAGTGTAAACACGTAAGTGCCCATCCACGTGGGTTGTGAAAGCGTCCTCGGGCCCGGGAACTACTACGTTCTTACCTTCCCAATTGCAGTCCTCACGAACTATGGGAAGAACACTCTCAGTCACGGAACATATGTACCTCGACACTCCTTCACCCCAGTCCTGTTTGCGTGAGGGCTTCTAGACTTTTAAGTCATCTGAAATTGAGTAGCCCCAGGGAATGAACGCCCACAAGGGAGGCACGATGACCGTTTTGTTAGTAGCCACAATGGGGGAAGCCATTTCAAGGTCAACCACCTCAGGGGCGACCGCTTCAGTACCAGCAGCCGGTTGAGAAGATGAAGAGGCAACTTGTTGAGGAACGATTTTCGAAGTTTTGTCCATTGTCATCTGGGGAGGTGTCTGAAAATTTGGGAAAAGAACGCTAAGTTTTGGAAAAACAGGTTTTGAAGAGAGTATGAAGATTTGAAAAAAATTTGGCAGAAATCTAGAGATTGCTATAGAGATTGAGGAGCAAGGATGAAGATATGAAGGTTTGAAGAAGGTTTTGATGATGGCTGGAAAGCTCGAAGGTAGCGATTTGGTCGAAAAGTAGAAAAAGGACAAAAGAAGGAGGCTTTTATAGGGAAACAGTTGACGCTTCGCCATTCAGAGGCAACCTGCCGGCGAGTGATACATGTCCGAAGTCAGAACGACACGATTGATGAGACATTTCGGCTCCCTCATCGTAACATACGAAGGAAGGAACCGGAGTCATCTGTCATTTTCCGTCATTTTGGCAATCCTGCTCTCTGAGAAACGAGGGGACTATCTGTATACGGGTAAAACCGAGCCCACTGAATGACTCGATTTCCCGGTGAGTCAAACGGAGCAGGAACGTAACTGTAATGAATCAGAGTCAAAGCGAGGAGCCCCTCGTATCGGGGCTCGGGCAAAACACCTGCCCTCGGGGGTATCAGGGTCGTGTCCTCCGGGTTCGGTTCGAGGATCAAGACTTCGAAGAGCATTACCCAACAGCTGCACACGACTAACAAAGGGTCGTGATGTCCGTGACCAACCAGAAATCACAGCGTGAATCTCAGCCCGTATCGGCAAAAAATCAGTAATTAGTGAAACAAAAGATTATTACCTTTCTTAGAATTGTACTTAGGGTAAAACTCCCCTACTATATAAAGGGGCGAGCTTATTATTCATGGGACACATTGTAACACGCACATCAAGGCAATTTATTTCAATTCTCTTTGTTGTTCAAAGTTCTTATTCTTGCTCTTAAGTTCTTCATTAGTAAAATCTTGGAATCGAGGGCAGGTTCTTCGTCGAGTCATCAACCGAGCCCGAAATTACCCTTATCATTGGTTTGGTCATTTATTACGTCTTTCATTTGCTTAATCTAACATCATTAATCACTCGTATTGAATTAATCTACATACCCTTAAAGTCACATGTAAATTCAATTGTTATCCATTTTTAAGGGTAAACAATTATATTATGTTGAAGTTTAGACGTGGTAAAAATACTTTGGGTGGACAATGATTTTCCTAAATAAATTAAAAAAGAAATAGTATGACTTTCGTTAATTGGTATCAACCTCTTACTCAAAATAATCAGCAAATCACTAGTCTTATAAATTGTTTCTATATTTTTTGCTTATTAATCTATTATCGTGTTGTTGAAAATACTTGCTGCTATTGTTTATTTTTCATATTATTTTGATCGGAGGGTCTTTCGAAAAAAATATTTCTATTTTTGTGTAGGAATAAAGTCCGCGTACAATCTATTCCCCATATCTTACTTGTGAGATTGAATTGAGTTTGCTATTATTATTATTTATTTATTTCTTTAAGTATCATTACATTACAACCGAAATACACTTTTCTAAGGGATAGTTTCCCACTGTAAAACATTTTCAAGCTCATAAACTTATATGTTTACTGCACATATTATCATTTAAAACACCATTATTGTTTCATAACTATAACATCATAATTCACTATTATACACGACAAACCGTTACAATTCTCACCGTGAAATATATCTCACTGAAAGAGAAAGCCAGCAAACCACAACTTTTTTTTTTCTTTCTAATTTTTGCAACATGTCAAATTTTTCTTCGTTCAATGAACTTTTCATCCATCCTACCAGACATAAAGAAAGATTCAGTGAAATGCCTATCATTTTCATAAGCTATTACGTAACCGTTGATATATATGTTGGATCAAACTTTGACAGCAAAAAGGAATGTCTTTTTCAATTACTTTGGGTGTCAAAAACGCGGAGAGGGACACGTACTCAGTTGACCAAATTAAACACGTTTTACTGAAGGTTCCAAAAGAGAAGATTCTAAATTCCATACGTGTCAATTGTTGTACGCTTGGCTTAAGCTTTGGGCAGTAGTTTTAACAGTTGTATTATTTATCTTTATTCCTTTAAAGAGAAAGATAAAAGAGGAAGAAAATATAAGTACGCAGGGTTTGTCATTTTTTTGTATAGGATTACTATGGATAATAAGTGCATTCATATGTTTTGATGATGCTCCACGTACAAACTCTATTTAAGAAAAGAGATTGTGTAGAATTAATTAAAGAGATAACGCATGCACATACCATAACGTAACTAATGGGAGATTCGAACATTCTCCTCCTCGGCATCTCTAGCATAGTAAACAAAACATGAGGGCGTGAAATATCAAGGATGAGTGTGAGTCTAATATCATATTAAGTATAAGATTGATTATTTGATTTAGCTCAAAGCTAATTTTGATCACGAAATGATGATTATTCATTAAGATATAAAAAGATGATAAACACATATATATATACATCCTTAATCCATGTCACACAACTTCATCTCTATTCATCAAATACCTTCAAAATTGATTGACTCGCCATCTCCTTCCTTCAATCGATGCCTCGAGAGAAGACAAAGATATGCGAATCATGACAACTAATTTGGTGAAGTTTGTAGTGTTATCTAATACAATTAGTGGTAACCACACTCTAAATTAATTATTTATCCCAGTCTGAACCCACCGAGGCGTACCCAGGATTTAAATATAGCGGGGCACCATCTTTAGTATTCCAAGTACTCAGAGGCGAATGCAGAATTTTTCGTAAGTGGTGTCGACATTTTAAAAAGTGTATAAATGAACAAATCTAACATTGATGCTATATTTAAAAAAAGATTCAAATTATATCAAAAAAATGCAATACAACTACAATACTATAACTTTATTTAATGAGTTTTTACTTTTTGAAATGTATTCATCATAAAGCCTCATATAGTAATACATATTTTTTTATAAAGCATCACGCAACCACTCAAATTTAAATAAGTCTCAAAGAACTTAAAACAACTTTTTTACTTGATTCTGAAATCTTAAAAGATGTTGTCTTCAAAAAAAAGGAAAAGGAAAAGTAATAGCAACAGCTTATAACGGAAAGAGCACACACCATGCTTGAATTATATTAGAAAGGTTTGAAATGCTAATTGCACAGTTAATAACGGAAGTTAGCTTTTAGAAAACTTTCTGTTGTCGAGGTTCAGTTTCGACCCCACTACCTCTATCTATGTATTGTTGCTTAGCCAATGGACCAAGACACGCTTCTTGTCATGATCTGTCATTAAATCAACTATAAATGTTATTTATAATTTTATATTTTTAATAAAATATATATTTAATGAAATTTTACGGTGAAGCCGCTTCCACTAGGGTGCATCCGCCCCTGCAAGTAATAGATAGCGATAAAGTTCGACGTTCAAATCTGTAAAAACTTAATGATTATGATAACTATCATTAAAATACAAGTTTCGATATTATCAAATATCATTAATTTAGTACTAATATAACTTAAGTACATCGTCCACTCATAGCAGGTCGGGATTATTTCACATCAAACTCATCTATAAAATGAGAGGCATTGTCTTTTAAAACTAGAAATTGATTGAAAAGAATTAAACTTCGTCAAGAATATGTTATCTAAATTCATAAGAACAAGAACTTCCTAAAAAAACGATTCCAAGCAAAATAACATTTATTAAATAATCATTAAATTCAAAAACAGTAAAAGTACAATAGAATTATAAAAGTTGTAGGATATGGGATTCGAACTTGGATGTCATAGAAGTTAAGGCACTTTGAGTGCTTCCTTTAACAAACTCTTCTGCCCAGCTTTTATGTTTAAGGGGCACACGTAAAATATTTAAGGGGTCCTTACTGTATATACATATAGGTACACAATACATATACTGTATTTTTGCCGAGGTTAACGGGTTCCCGTGACCCCTCACCTCCCCACGTAGGTCCGCCCCTGTGAACCCATGCGTGGCATGCGTTAGTGAAACATAAGATTTGATAAAAGTTTTGTTAGGTTAGAATATCAGGGGCGGATCCATCATAATAACAACGGATTCCCTAAAAAACCCAATAGTTTTGTCTAGATTCTGTATTTTGTATTGAAAAATTTATAAATTTAAAAAATATTTAGCTTGGAACTCAGTCCGTTAATCTAGTTATTATTATATATTAAATTGAGACTTTTTTAAGAATTTATAAACTTAAAATTCGCGATCCGCCTCTGGATTAGATATGAATATAAATCCAAAGATGCAAGCAAATGTTGGTTAAATTTCGACTATAAAATATCAAGGTATAAGGTTAAGTTATCAAATAAATTAAGTGACGAGTCACATGCAAAATGTTTAAGCTGATGACTGTAATCAAACGACAACTAAATCAATACTAAAGTAAACTAAATATCGAGGTATCCATTGTATGTGCATTATTTTATTTACTAGATGGGGTAACCGTGCGAGGCCCCAATTGTTGCTTCTTCTTTTTTTTTCTTTTTTTTTTTTCTTTTAATATTTCTTGGTGTATTGTTAATTACACACTTTCTACGTCTTTAGGAAAAGAAGAAATAGAATAGACTTTTGAGTAATAACGTATAGAACCACGATTACATGTATTGTTATTTATCTTTTATACTATGTGTATTTTAATTTTTTCGAAATATTATTACTATATCAATCACTTTGAAATACTTGTCAAAGTTTAATGCTTTATTATACAACATTAAATAATAATTCAAGTAGAATTTAAATTATTTCTACATAGGGTCTACATTTTTTTATTATAAATTTTTTTGCACCACTAAATCTTAAATTAATTACTATAAAATAATAATTAAAAAGTCAATTGAAAAATAAGTCATCATGTATTTTTCTGATTGTTTAAATTGAATGATATATAATTTTATTCTTCTAGTATTTTCAATTGTGTTAATATATTACTTTTTTCTTTTTATACTAATCAAAATTTGAATAATTAAACATATTAATATTATTCTCAAATAGTTGAGAAAAGGTATTTTTTGGTCATTTGAAATAATAATCGTGATTTTTAATTATTAAGAATTTTATTTGTATTTTGTTCTAGTATGACATAATATTAAAAATAAATTAATCTATTGATCATGCTAAATACTAATCATATTGATCTTAAATTGTAATATTGCAATTCTTTCTTGTTTTATTTGATATGATTGATATACTATTTAGGGTATAATACAATTTTCATCACAATAGTAGTATTTGTTGAGATTTTTTAAAAAATAATTAATTATATATTTATGTATTTTAAAATTTATATATGTTGAATTCTTATTGAATAGAGTACGTACTCAACTAACTTCGATCATAGAGGGGGAAGTATAATCCTGTATGACGATACTTCTCATACTTCCTAATATATAATAATTTTTAAGGAAAAAAATTCCACAAATTAATTATCTTTATTTTTACTTCAGATATTCTCAACTCATATTTTAGTGAGGGGATACTTATTATACAATTTGAATAACTTTTTAATATTTTATAATTAAAAAGGTAACTTGAAACTATATTTTATTTTTAAATATTTTTTCCGAATTTTATAAAGTATTCCAATTGAAATTGCAATTTAATGAGAACTGTGTATAAAATGATATCGATTGATAATGATATAATAACATTTCTAGAATAGTTAATAAATAAAATAATATATCTTAAGGAGATAAAAGAATTATCATATATAAATGTATGTGACCTTAATATTTTTAATCAGGTGAATATTTGAATTATAAAATTATCAAAAAGATAATTTTTCTAGTTGAAAGTACTTATCGAAAAAATAATAATAACAATCAAGTAATGCATTTAATGAAGATAGTGAAGGTTGAATGAAAAGTGGGTCCACCTAAATAATTTAATAGCTTATGGTCATATATACATGCAAACAACGCACTAACATATTTGAAATGACCATTATGCCATTGGTCAACCTCATCTTCTTTCTTCTAGATAATTATTATTATTTATATCTTAAAGGATGGTCAACTGACCACCCTTCGTCGAAAACTTATATTGATATATATGTAAAATATTAGGTCTTAGATGTATATAACATATATTGAACACTCTTTATCGTCAAAGAAAATTTTTTTTTTCAAGTTTGAACACGTTTGAGAAAATATCTGGCTTCGCCACTGCCGGGAGCAAACAAAACTACAAGAGCAGTGGCAGTGGGAGATCACTGAAGTGAAGAAAAAAAAAATTAATGTTGTTGAGGATAATTGTTTATCCTTGACTTACCTACCATTACCAGACTAAAAAGATGTTTTAATTAAATGACATGAACCTAAGATTTAATTATTTGAATAAAAGTTGCAATAGCAGAACGCGTTGAACAAAAGTTGCAAAGCAAAGTAGGAATGCAGGTAGCTGTCTATTTCCAATCTTATCTTTCCTGCAAAAAATACTTTGCTTACTTAACTTGTCCTCCCAACCAAAACTTTTAATGGTCAAAATATTCCTTTTAAGGTGGATATATGCAGAATTTAGCTACACAATCTTTGGTAATCTAGGAAAGATCTCTAAATACATGTTATCTACACTGCACTAGCCACTAGACATAGTCTTATAATATGTTTGTAGGGAAAACTGTAGAATATATTTAGTTTTTTTTTTTTGACAATATATACTATACCTTGATTTCCAATGAATTATACCTTAGTTTACCATGATAACTTTTAGATTGAGGCGCTTTTTAAGTTTTTCTCTCCTTATTGTATACTATTCGTCTCTCGGATATCTATCAACAACCACAATCAAATACAATGGTGGGAGAGCGCTAAGAAAATTCTGACATCGAAAAGGTTTTTCGACCCGAGAAGCTTCAAAGAATAAAGACTCTCGCGACACTCTGCGTTAATACTCCCAAATCTGGAAACTCTAACAACCCTAATATTTTCACTCAAATTTCGTGCAGATAATCTTTTTTGTTTTTGTTTATGAGTTTTCATTATAAAAAAAATCCAAAAGATTACATGTCAACACAAACATCATGCTATGATTCTTATCTATTATCACTTCAGCTGACTGCATAGTACACTTCCAAGATTGGACTTTGAGTTATCCTCTAGTCATATCTTACTTTCTTATATATGAATTATTGTAGGCACTAGGGAGTGTGTAACGGTTAAGATCGATGTAGTACAAATATTGAAGGAACACATGTACTATGGTACATTGAACGTAATTAAAAAATCTATAAAAAGTGAGGTCAAACAATAAAATATCAAAGAGCACCAAGGTCTATATATCTGTGGTGAATGTAGAAATTAAATTGATAATATAGCACAACCGCATAAAAAGGTTTTTTTAAAAAAAGGCTACTCATTTCTCTTTTACTTGGGTCCCTTGTGCTTCTTAAAATTGCATCCGTTTCCAATAATACGCACATTCGTACCTGATCGCATCATATAATTGTTGTGCATCAATACAAAAACCTATGAATGTAATTCATGTGGCTTCGATCTCTCCACGGTTCACACTTGTCCCTAACCCTAGCCTTTTGCTATGTCAAGTTCCTACCTATGCATTACGATATGATAGAAGATTTTTTTCTTCTGCTCATTTTGTTGTCATACTTTTCTTTCCCTCCGAGGGGGCTTTGAGCAAATGTAAAATTGTCTTCGTGGGATCAAAGGTCACGAGTTCGAGCTGTGAAATCAGGTGCTGATATTTGTATTTGGCTAGGTCGCTTACATCACATTTCTTGGAGTGCGGGCCTTCCTCGGATCCTGCGTGAACGCGAAATGTTCCGTACACTAAATTGCCCTTTTTCTTAAAACTCTTATTCCCCCTACTTAATAAATTGTTAATGATATAATCGACCCAATTAGTTATTTGAGATTGAGACGTACTTATTGTCTTTGATCTTCAATCTCTCTTTGGAAGCTCACAGTCTCTAGAAGGACATTGTATACGGTTAAAACCGGGCTCACCCGATTTTGTTGATTAACCGAGATCAGGATGGTGAGTCGAGGATCAGCCCCGTGTTATATCAGATCGAGATATGGAGGTGTGGTACTAAGCTCGGGATTCGAAGTGCCAACCGAGGTCGAGACCAGCAATGATCGAAACCAAGAAGGATGGATATCGAGCAAGACCGAAGATAACATACTAACGGGAAGCCGAGATATCCATGACCAGTCGAGGATCGTGGTGAAAATTTCGGAAAGGATTAACTAATCATGGAATTTTCTTCTATATTTAGAATTGTACCATAAGTAAAATTCGTCTACTATATAAATGGGGGTTCTAATCATTTGTAATCATCTAATTTTCTCATGACAAAGCAATACAATATTTCTTTCGCTCTTAAAGTCTCTTGCTCTCTAGTTCAGTTTATATTTCTTAAATATATTCTCAGTCAGTTCGAGGTCGGTCAAACTCGAGAGTCAAATTGCATTTTTATACTGGTTTGTTATTTCTCAGTCGATTGTTAACATTAATTATCGTATTCATCAATTTGTTCTAGGTAAAATCACATATCCTTAAAACCACTTATAAATTTAATTGTTATCCGATTTTAAGGGTAAATCGTTTGACGCCCACTATGGGGCTAAGGATAATAGTGATTGCTTAGTACTAATTCTCATAACACACAGTGTTTTACACTTGTTCTCGTAAGCGTTTTTGATTTCAGGATCAGCATGTCGAACTCTCAAACAGTAGCCACACATGTCGATAATGGCCTTGGTTTTCATGGGGAAAACGACAATATAGCCGCCTCAGGGATCAAAGTACCTCAGGCTGGCCTCGAGGGAATACTAGTCGCAGACCCCATCGGTGCCAGTTCTCATGTCTCCCTAAATGCGAATCTGGGCGACGACCCCGAAAATAACGTCTCAGAGACGCTCAACCAGCCGGCCAAGATGCATAGGGCGGCGAAGAAGGCGGAGTCAGCCTTCGATTAATATTTGAAATGCTGCAGGCTCAACAAGCTGCCATAGCTCAACTCCAAAATCAGAAGCGCGCACCGAGTAGAGTTGAACCCGAGTCTTCACTGGAAGTTGTTCACAAGGCCGAACCAGTACCGGAGAGGTCAAACATGAACGAATCGAGGATTGTCCTTGCCATTATGAAAATGCTCGATGAGCTCACACAGAGAATCGAATCAGGGGAGAAGAAGATTGAGGAAAATGACAAAAAGGTAGAAACATATTACTCCCGAATTGATCAGATTCCGGGGGCACCACCTATTCTGATTCGAAGAAGTTCGTGCAAAAACCTTTTCCCCCAAGCGCGGCTCCTAAACACATCCCAAAGAAATTCCGCATGCCAGAAATTTCCAAGTATAATGGAACCACCGACCCCAATGAGCATGTCACTTCTTACACATGCGCCATAAAGGGGAATGATTTGGAGGACGATGAGATTGAGTCTGTTCTACTAAAGAAGTTCGGAGAAACTTTATCGAAGGGGCAATGATATGATACCACAATTTTCCGTCCAATTCCAATGATTCCTTCGCCATGCTCTCAGATTCCTTCGTCAAAGAAAACGCCGGAGCCATAAAGGTCGAGACTAGGAAGTCGGACCTCTTCAAAGTGAAGCAGAAAGACAACTAAATGCTCAGAGAGTTTGTATCTCGGTTCAACATGGAATGTATGGACCTACCCCTGGTCGCAGATGACTGGGCCGTCCAGGCTTTTACTCAAGGGTTGAACGTACGAAGCTCAGTGGCCTCACGACAGTTAAAGCATAATGTAATCGAATATCCAGTAGTGACCTAGGACGATGTGCATAATCGATAGCAGTCAAAGATCAGGATTGAGGATGATGAGTTGGAAACTCCTTCCGCTTCCGTTTATCTTAAAAGGCCCATCGGCAGAATTCAAAGAGACACCGACAGAGAACCACGATCGAACAGAGATCGATATCATTATCAACCATATGATGGAGATCGAAGAAATGATTGAGGACAGAGCTCCCGAGGGCTCATGAGTAACAGTGGTTTCAATAGAAATGTCGAGCCCACAGAAGCTCCACGGCTATCACAATACAACTTCAACGTTGATGCATCAACCATTGTATCGGCCATTGGACGGATAAAAGATACCAGGTGGCCTCGACCCCTACTAACTGATCTGACCCAGATAAATCATATTCAAATGTGCAAATACCATGGTACTCATGGCCATAGAACAGAGGACTACAGATAGCTAAGGGAGGAAGTAGCTCATTTGTTTAACGAGGGCTATCTTCGAGAATTCTTAAGCGACCGATCTAAGAGCCACTTCAGAGACAGGGATGCAAACAGGAAGAACGAACAGGAGGAACCACAACATGTGATTCACATGATCGTCAGTGGGGTCGACATTCCACAAGGACCCGTATTCAAACGCACCAAGGTGTCGATCACAAGGGAAAAGCGAACTCGAGACTATGTACTGGAAGGGACCTTGTCTTTCAATGACGAGGATGCAGAAGGGATCTCACAACCCAAAACAACGCACTGGTAATATCTGTTCTTAAGAATAAAATTCAGGTTAAACGTGTTTTGATTGATCCAGGTAGCTCGGCATACATCATCCGATCGAGGGTCTTAGAGCAGCTCGGCTTACAGGATAAAATAGTGCCCACGGCCCGGGTTCTTAATGGTTTCAACATGGAAAGTGAAACCACCAAAGGCAACCCAATCGAAGGAGCAGGGGATAGACGAGGACGATGAGCATTGGATTCCCCGATCTTTTATTATTCTCGATGACCCTGACGCCATAAAATCAACGGTCGAAGAGCTGGAACAAGTCATACTGATCGAGTACCTGCCTGAATGAAAGGTATACCGGGGCACGAGAATGAAAGGTATACCGGGGCACGAGGTTAAATCACGAGCTCAGGAAAAAACTCATTCAATTCCTTTTAGATAACATGGATTTCCTTGCTTGGTCCCACCTCGATATGAAAGGGATCCCACCGGATATCACTACCCATTGATTAAGATTGGACCCGAAGTTCCTTCCAGTGAGAAGGCCCCAATCTGGGGTTAATCATGCATTCATCAAGGATGAGGTAACCAAATTTCTCAAAATAGGGTCTATTCGGGAAATAAAATATCTTGAATGGTTAGCAAACGTAGTGGTAGTCCCTAAGAAGGGAAATAAACTTAGAATGTGTGTAGGTTATAAAGACTTGAACAAAGCATGCCCTAAAGATTCTTTTCCATTGTCGAGTATCAATCGTATGATTGATGCCACCGCCGGCCACGAGATTCTCAGTTTTCTCGACGCCTACTCCGGATACAATCAAATACAGATGAACCCGGAGGATCAGGAAAAAACTTCGTTCATCACTAAATACGGCACCTATTGTTATAATGTAATGCCATTCGGACTAAAAGATGTTGGTGCAACTTATCAACGCCTAGTAAATCGAATGTTCGAACAAAAAATAGGAAAATCAATGGAAGTTTATATTGATGACATGTTAGTTAAGTCCCTGCAAGCAGAGGACCATTTGAAACATTTGCAGGAGACTTTCGATATACTGAGAAAGTACAATATAAAGCTCAACCCAGAAAAGTGTGCATTCGGGGTCGGCTAAGACAAGTTCCACGGTTTCATGATATCTAATCGGGGGACCGAGATCAACCCCATAAAATCAAAGTCATCGAGGACATCACGGTCGTAGATAATGTCAAGGTCGTACAAAGGTTAACGGGACGCATAGCTGTCTTAGGATGATTTATTTCGAGGTCTTCAAATGGGAGCCACTAATTCTAATCACTACTTAAGAAGAAGAGTAGCTTTACATGAACTCCGGAATGCCAACAGGACTTGGAGGAACTAAAACAATACATGTCGATCCCGTCATTGCTTCACACTCCGAAAGCGGACGAACAACGCTACTTGTACTTGCCAGTCTCGAAAATAGCGATAAGTGGAGTCTTAGCTCGAGAGGAACAAGCTACGCAATTCCATGTTTATTATGTTAATCGGACCTTAGGTGAGGCCGAAACCAGATATCCACACTTAGAAAAATTAGCGCTTGCTTTAATAAGCGCCTCTATGAAATTAAAACAATATTTCCAATGCCATCCAATATGTGTTGTAACTACCTATACCCTTCATAATATTTTTCACAAACCCAAACTTATGGGCCGATTGGACAAATGGGCCGTCGAGATCAGTGGGCACGATATAGATTATCGACCCCGAACGGCCATCAAGTCTCAAATCTTGGCAGACTTCGTGGCCGACTTCATGCCAGCCCTCGTACCCGAGGTCAAAAAGGAACTGTTATTAAAATTGGGTACATCATCGGGGGTGTGGACCCTCTTTAGGGACGGTGCTTCAAACGTGAAAGGGTACGGGCTGGGTATCGTTCTAAAACCATCCACAGGTAGTATAATTAGACAATCTATTAGGACTCCGAAAACTAACACTGAGGCCGAGTATGAGGCCATGATTGTAGGTCTCGAGTTGGCTAAAATCTTGGAAGCAGACATCATTGAGGCCAAATGTGACTCCCTCCTCGTGGTAAACCAAGTCAACAGGACTTTCAAAGTCCGAGAAGATCGAATGCGGAGATACTTGGATAAGCTACAGGTAACTTTACATTGGTTTAAAGGGTGGACCTTACAACATGTACCTCGATAACAGAACAACAAGGATGACGCCCTTGCAAACTTGGGGTCATCAGTCGAAGATGACGAACTTAACTCGTGGACTGTCGTACAACTCTCAAGATCATTGATCGAAGAAGGCCACGCCAAAATAAACTCTACAAGTCTAACCTGGGATTGGAGAAACAAGTACATAGAATACCTAAAGAACGGGAAGCTCCCATCGGATCCAAAGGAGTTGAGAGCTCTACGCACAAAGGCAGCACGATTCACTTTGTTCGAGGATGGAATGTTGTTTAGGAGGATGTTTGATGGACCGCTGGTAATATGTTTAGGACCATGAGATACCGACTACGTCCTGCGGGAAATTCACGAAGGCACTGGTGGAATCTATTCTGGTGCCGAATCATTACTTCACAAAGTTATCAGAGCAGGATACTATTGGGTCAATATGGAAAATGATACAAAAGAGTTCGTTCAAAAGTGCGACAAATGTCAAAGGTATGCACCAATGATTCACCAGCCCGGGGAACAACTCCACTTAGTCTTATCCCCATGACCGTTCATGAAATGGGAAATGGACATCGTCGGTCCTCTCCCCTCAGCCAAAGGTAAAGCACAGTTTATTTTATTTATGACTGACTATTTTTCTAAATGGGTTGAAGCACATGCTTTTGAGAAAGTCAGAGACAAGGAAGTCATAGACTTCATTTGGGACCACATTATATGTCGATTCGGGATGCCTGTCGAGATTGTGTGCGATAATGGAAAGCAATTCATCGGCACCAAAGTGACTAAATTTCTCGAGGATCACAAGATCAAAAGAATTTTATCGACACCTAATCATCCCAGTGGGAACGGACAAGACGAATCAACCAACAAAACCATTATCCAAAATCTTAAGAAGAGATTGACCGACGTCAAAGGAAAGTGGAGAGAGATACTGCCCGAGGTTCTTTGGGCGTACTGCACAACATCGAAGTCGAGTACAGGGGCAACACCGTTCTCTTTAGTTTATGGTGTCCAAGCTCTTATCCCGGTCGAGGTCGGGGAACCTAGCCTTAGGTTCCGATATGCAACAGAAGAATCGAATCACGATGCCATGAATACGAGCTAAGAATTGTTGGAAGAAAGATGAGAATCCACCCTCGTTCGATTATCCGCACAAAAATGGTGAATTAAAAGGTACTACAATCGAAGAGCCAATCTTCGACATTTTAAAATCGGGGACTTGGTGCTAAGAAAAGTCACCCTCAACACTCGAAATCCAAATGAAGGAAAACTGGGTTCAAATTGGGAGGGACCGTATCAGGTCCTCAACATCATCGGTAAAGGATCCTACAAGCTCGACACGATGAACGACGAATAATTACCAAACAATTGGAACGTATCGCTCCTAAAATGATACTACTGCTAAGGTACAACCCTTCCATTTTCGTTTATATTTCAAACTAACCATTGCAGGTGTTCGATCAGGAACGGTGATGAATTCTTCAACACGAAGTCTTTAGGTCTGAAAGTACGTGTTGCACTCTTTTTCCCTTAGAACGGTTTTGTCCCGAATGGGTTTTTCGGCAAGGTTTTTAATGAGGAAACCATTGATCGTGCTAACTTAGAACAATTCAACAGTATCTGAGACTTCTTACAATCGACCTCGAATACTAGGGGCATTACCCTCGAATGTCAACTTTGTTGCAAGGAAATTACTTCGTGACAGCGGGGTCTCAATAGGTAATTTTTGTAAGGGTCAAATGGTCGAATGAACCATGCCCATATAGGTTGCTCGAGCCCTGACATAGAACATGTACACATGTATAATCATCTTTTAAGAGAAGTATTTTTCCTTGTCGATATCTCATGACTTAGAAATATTTTCTACTTTACAATTTCATACTCTTGATCTATTGTGTAAACAGGCTTAAGGGTCGATCATAACGGAAGTTCGAACAACTAATCCCACATTCGGTGGCTGTCGTCCGAAAAACAAACGAGATCAGATTATTAAATCTTTGAGATTATAAGACCTTAAAGGCAACCCTCGATTTTTATAGGTCACGACCACCGCACTCAGGGACTAGCACTTTAGGCAAGCTTAAAGTGAAATAGAAAAATAAGCCTAAGAGGAAAGTCCCAGATAAAAAAAAAAGGCTACGGCCGAATTAACACGGTTTGGAGACGTCCGAATTCCATAATAAAACAGGCCTTCGAATATTTTCATAAACCGGTTAAAAGAGCTACCCTTGGCAGAACTACAAAGGGCTTCGATAATATCAAGCCTCAGAAACTCTAATGAGTACAAAATTGTTCTAACTCGCGAACAATTCCTTATTTTGTGCTAAGGCATTACGGATTTTATACAAATGATAAAAAACTTTTCAAGCCGAAAAGGGGAGAAAGCCATAAACATTGTTTTTACAAAGGCCATATCAGTCTAATACAAAAGTCTAAGGGCCATTTTTTTCTTTGAGTTCGAGATATCGTCCCCACTCAAATAAAACCTAAGGGTTACCTTACTTCGAGTTCGAGCAAGCACTCACTCGGTCGTAAAAACTATACTAGTTCGGTTTCGGTCAAATTGCCTAAGCTTAGAACCTATGAATGCAATTTCATAAGGCATAAATGAAACAAAAATTTCATAAGGAAGATATGAAGTAAAGACAAGACGGAAAGGAAAAAATATCTTTATATATATAAAGTTATTTACTAGGGCAACGTGGCCCTATCAGGATTCTATACAAAAATTCAGAAGAAAGATCCTAAGTTCCTAATCTTCTCCAGGAGCAACATCTTCACCATCGGGGTCTTCTCCACTCTCGGACCCGCACATGCTCCCGGAGTCGTCTTCATGGAGAGGCCAATGCTTTGGCTTCGGCTTCAAGCTCTTTGGAATTTTTAATCTCGGTAGTGAGATCGAAGCCACGAGCATGGATCTCCTCGAGAGTATTCCTTCGAGACAAGTACTTGGCATTCCCGGCAACCCAATACGCTTGAAATTTAGAGACATCGGCAACTTCCTTTGCTCGAGCTTGAGCAGATTTGACATCGGACGGGTAAATGGCCACGATTGTTTCAGCATCGGCCTTGGCCTTCTCAGCCTCAGATTTGGCCGCTGCAAGTTGTGTGACCAGCTTCTCCCGATCGGAGGTTACTGAACCCAACCTAGTCTGGAACTCCTCAATTTTCTTGGCTTGCACCAAGTTTTTCTTTTTCAAGCTTTAGAGTTGACTCCCAGCCGAAGTTAGTTGAGCTGACAAGCCTCCTTCTCTGAGGCAAGACGGTCCATGTTTTGCTTACATGTTATGGTTTCCGCCTTCACTGCATCTACTTCTTCAAGAAGTTGACGGATTATCTCGAGATTTTGTTGGACCTGTGAGATAGAACCGTCAGCCTTCGCTCCAGAACCGATGTCATAAAATTCTAAGATTCTTATTACCTGCTCGGTCAGGTCGCTTTGTTCCTTCTGAGCCGCAGCTAGCTTAGCTCGAAGGCCTTTGGCTTCTTCTTCTTTCTACTCACTGAGAAGCTTGAGGGCGTTTTTCTCCTCAGTGAGCCCTTGAATTTCAGCCTTGTATCGGCTCAGTTCTCCTCGAGACCTAGAGAAATCTTCATGATGAAGAACCAAGGCCTACACAAATAGAAGAAAAAGAATTAGGCAAGAAGAGAAAAACACAAGTATGGAAACTAGTATTGACAAAAGGAGTTGGGGCTTACCCGATTCAAAGCCAGTTGGGGCTCGTTAAAGAGACATGGTGCTCCCACCTAGGGATGCTTATCGGGCAGATTGGGCACATAATTACGCTTAACGATTCGGCTAATTGGTTATCGGATTACAAATGTAGTAATCTGCTAGCCATCCAATAAGACAACGGGCGGATTGGTTTCGGATTGACAATTATCGGGCAGCTTATTGACTAAACCAAATAGAAATTTTTTGAACAATCAATACCAAACGGCCAAATGCAAAGTTCAAACTGTCTCTGTTAGTTGTAGTTGTTTTTACTGATTAGAAACCAAAGACAACTACCAATGCCTACAGACAGACGACAGTTCTATTGAGAATTAGAAAGGCTTTAGCCATTTAGGTTTTAATAATACTTTATACACATAGAGGTAAAAGTATAAACATAAAAATTCTTAACGGGTTAAGGGTTTACCCGATAAGAAAATTAAGTAATCCGCTCCCAAACTGTTAAGTCGTTAATTATAAAATCTCAATCCATTCACCATCTATTATCCCGATAATCTGATGCCAATAATGTTTAACCAAAGAATTAGATCCTTTGACTAAAGTTATTTCTAGGATGAACACGGGTTACTGATAATCAAGGAAATAGAGAAAAACGAGTAATAGACAATATTGCAGAAATATAGAAAAGCAAAGTAGATTGTATTCGAAAATCAGATGCCTTTACAAGTTGTATTCCCGTCCCTTATGTAGGGGATTCCTTGATATAACGTACAACTCTTGCTATGATTGCCCATTAATGACTAATTATGATATTAATGGGGCGTTACAAAGGATAACGCTAAATGGATACAGGTACATAACGTACGAGTAATCAATTGTGGGTCCTTGAATCTGTCCGTAGCTTTGTCAAGATTTATTTTGACCGCGTCTCTTCCCTGTC
>MDKJ01168230.1:0-11532 GCA_005239525.1 Nicotiana knightiana | reverse complement strand
GGGATGAGGACGGGTCGTCCCTCAATTGAAATCTCCGTGGCGGCCTGGAGTGTACTGTCGGTTATTCTTGAACAGAGGCTGAGTTTCCGTCTGATACGTGCGTAGACGGGGCGTATGAACTCGTCTCAGAGAGATTTGTACCTCTCCCTTTCCTAGCTATTGTCTTTTATGTAATTTCTTACTCTTGGGAACTAGGTGAAGCTCTCTTGCCTCGTCCCCGAGAAGGTTCACCCCTCCCATTGGAAGTGTCGCCTTTTCCTCTAGATGGAACCATTGTCTATATCAAGAAAAGGTGATTGTTTGTTGCATTTCAATGTTAACGCATACACTATAATTACACAAGAAAACACAATGGAGGTCACAGACATAGTATGCTTGCATGGTAAGGATTTGCGGTCCACATAATATTATTGTGGCTGCAGATGAAGCCTTTGCAGATCGTACAATTTAGCTTTACGGTCTGCAAAAGTGAAGTACGGTCCGCACAATTTCACTTGCAGTCGCATCTCAGTAATCCAAAATATTCTAACTCTCTAATGACAGAGAATTGGCTAATGTGTGGCTGCAACATGATTTTTGCGGTCCACACAATTTGAACTGCGGTCGCACATTTGAGTCACATAATGTAGACTCGCTGAAGAAAGTGAAAGGGCTGTTCTGCGGCCAATATGGGAATTCTGCAGTCACAAAATTTTGTTGTGGCCACAGACCCATTCTTAACTAAAGCTTCCCTAGAATCAACCTCTACGAACCGCATAATTTTAGATGCGGTCGCAGAATTCAAAATATACTAACATTCCAGTTATTTCAATCTATGGTTTGCAATTTTTATGTGCAAAATTTGACATAGTAACAAAATAAAGGCATGAAAATACGTTGACCCAGTACCCATAGAACATGTACTAGTTAACCCACTAATAATTTACCCCCACATGTATGTACAATTGAATTCTATTGATAAATGGCCTAAAATTGACTATAAATCTACAAGTTAAAAGAAAAAGATTAACAAGACTTTGAAGCATACCAATTGATTGAGTGTGATGAGTGATTGATCAAAGATGTTGTATGAGTGCTCATGTAGATTCAGCAGAAACTTCAAAAGATTAGTGTGATTTTGCTCAGAGAGGGAAAAAACGTAACAGTAGTCCCTAGCCTTCTATTTCTAGTACTTGGTTTTTTTCTCAAGGGAAAGAGAGGCGAGTGATGTCCGCACAATATCATGTGCGGTCCGCACTCTGTTACCTGAGGCTTCAACTGTAATTCTCCATCTGCAGTCTGCAAAAATTCTACGTGCGGTCGTAGATTTCTTGTTGCGACCACAGATTTTCTCTTGCGGTCGCACATTACCTTTTCTCGGATAGACTAACTTCAAAGGGTTTACATTTTGGCACCCTTCATTTGTGCGGTCTGCAAGGCAATTGTGCGTTCGCAGTGTTCTTTTTGCCACATCAGTCCAAATTGTGCGGTCCACACAAATCAATTGCGATCCGCACTTCTTTCAATACTTAGCCTCAATTTTGTCCACAGTCTTTGTAAGTCACACTCAGCCCTGCAACATACTTCAAATCAAGTTAGCACAAAAAATAACACCTAAATACAAAATAAAAATAGACGAAAGGAATAGAAACATGGGTTGCCTCCCAAGAAGCGCCTGATTTAACGTCGCGACACGACGTAGAATACCATCAGTTGAAATGAATGACCGCCACGACGTGGCCATCTCCAACTTTTCCCAAATAGTGCTTCACCCAGCGACCATTGACTCGGAATACTTCATTATTTTTGTTCTTCAAGTACGATTCACCAAAAGGTGTCACCCCTACAATTTCAAAGGGACTACTCCACTTAGACTTTTTCTTTCCGGGGAACATCCTCAACCTTGAGTTAAACAAAACCACAAGATCGCCACCTTGAACTCGTTGTTCCAAATGTATTTGTCATGATTGTACAAGGACGAACTTGTATAATCATGGTACCGTAACTCATCCAATTCATTCAAATACGACCCTCAAGTTAGTGGCAACATCCCAATCAAGATTCAACTTCTTTAGAGCACACATGGCCTTGTGCTCTAGTTCCACCGAAAGATGACAAGCTTTTTCGAACACCAACCAGTATGGCGACATTTCTTTCCGGTTAGCATTCACTGTTTTGGACAAAATACTCTTTATCTACCGGTTGGAGACTTCCACTTGACCACTAGCTTGTGGTAGGGAGTTCTAACTTTATGAGTTACACCATACTTGATAAGTAAAGTGTTGAAAGCCTTGTTGCAAAAATGTGACCCCCCATCGCTTATAATAGCCCACAGAGTACCAAACCTTGTGAAAATGTTCTTCTTCAAGAGAGCCACCACACTTATCGCTTCATTGTTGGGTAGAGCAACGACCTCCACCCATTTGGCCACATAATCCACCGCGGCCAAGATGTAGGTGTTTCCGCAAGAACTCACAAAAGGACCCATGAAATCAATACCTCACACATTGAAAATATCAATCTCCAAAATGGTGGTGAGGGTAATTTCATTTTTCTTTGAGATTCCACCGTCTCGTTGACATTCATCATATCTTTTTTACAATCTCACTAGCATCCTTGTAAAGAGTGGGCCAATAGAACCCACAACTTAACACTTTAGCCGCCGTTCTTGCTCCACCAATGTGACCACCATATGGTGAAGAATGACAAGCCCTAAGAATCTTACCTTGCTCTTCTTTCGATACACATATTCTAATCACCCCATCCGTACAATTCCGAAAAAGATATGATTCATCCTAATAATAATCCCGACAATCACGTTGGAGCTTCTTCCTGTGGTTTGAAGAGAAATCATCCGAGATAATTCCACACACAAGGAAATTTGCTAGATCTGTGAACCATGGCACCTCTTTCTTTGAAATTGCCAAGAGTTTCTCATCGGGGAAGGAGTCATTGATTTCAAGGCCATCATGCAGCCTCCTCTCCTCCTCCAAACGAGACAAGTGGTCCGCCACATGATTTTTACTCTCTTTTCTATCTTGGATGTCAATATCAAGCTCTTGCAACAAAAGAACCCATGTCATCAACAAAGCTTTGGAATCTTTCTTGCTCATAAGATAACGAAGTGCCGCATGATCCATGTGTACAATGACCTTTGAACCCATCAAGTATGGGCGGGGCTTCTCAATTGCAAACAAAATGGTAAGGAGCTCTTTCTCCGTAACGGTATAGTTGACTTGAGCACCATTAATGGTCTTAATAGCATAGTAGACCGGATGAAAAATCTTGTTGATGCGTTGCCCCAAAATAGCCCCAACCGCTACGTCACTTACATTACACATGAGTTCAAAAGGGCACTCCAATATGGAGCGGTGATGATGGGAGCAGTTGTCAACTTGAAATTTAACAATTAAAAGGCTCACATGCAATTATCATTGAAGTAAGACTTAGTATCTTTCTCCGAAAGCTTTCACAACAGGTTCACCACCTTAGAAAACTCTTTGATGAAACGCCGGTAAAACCTTGCGTGGCCTAAGATATTCCGCACACACTTCACCAAAGTTGGAGGTGGAAGTTTAGAAATCACCTCAATCTTTTCCTTGTCAACTTCAATTCCATTCTTTGATATTTTGTGGCCAAGGACAATGCCTTCCTCTATCATGAAATGACACTTCTCCCAATTGAGCACCAAATTTATTTCTTCACATCTTGCCAACACTTTATCTAAATTTTTCAAGACAATCATCAAAAGAATCTCCAACCACTGAGAAGTCATCCATGAAAACTTCAAGGTATTCCTCCACCATGTCCGTGAAGATAGCCATCATACACCTTTGAAAAGTCGTCGATGCTTGCACAAACCAAATGGCATCCGCTTGAAGGCGAAAGTACCATAGGGACATGTAAAAGTTATTTTCTTTTGGTCCTCCGAAGAAATAAGGATTTGGTTGTAGCCTGAATACCCATCAATAAAGCAATAGAAAGCACAACCGACCAATCTATCAATCATTTGATCTAAGAAAGGAAGTGGGAAATGATCCTTCCTTGTGACTTTGTTGAGCTTGGATAGTCCATACACACTCTCCAACTGGTCGCCGTTCTTGTAAGAATCAACTCATTCTTGTCATTGGTGACCGCCGTCATGCCCCTCTTTTTCAGGACACATTGAACCGGAGAAGTCCACAAACTATTAAAAATGGGTTAGACAACCCCGGCATCCAACCACTTGATAATATCCTTCTTGACAACTTCTTGCATAGCCTAATTGAGTCTCCTTTGATGTTAAATAGATGGTTTGGAGCCTTCCTCCAAGTTGATATTGTTCATGCAAAATGCAGGGCTTATCCCCGAATATCCGCCAATATCCACCCAATAGCCTTCTTCCTCTTATGTAGCACCGCCAATGTAGAATCTACCCGCACGTTAGTCAAACAAGAGGAAAGAATAACTGGTAAAGTAGAACAAGGGCCAAGAAATTCATACCGAAGATGTGGAGCTTCAACTCCAAGGTAGGAGGCTCTACAATGGAAGGCTTTGTACGAGGAGTTGTCCTAATTTCAAGATCCAAAGATAGTTTCCGGGGTGCATAATTGTATGGCCCCATTCCTTGAAAAGAGTTCACACATTCCATGAAGCCATCCATCTCGTCATCATCAAAGTTGAGCAAGACGGCCTCCAACATATCACCAACATTGATTGTGGAACGTGTATCATTAACACTCACATCGGTCACCAAGTCCACAAAAGAACACATCTCGTTGCTATTTGGTTGCCGTGTATACTTACACACATGGAATACCACTTTTTCATCACCCACCTGGAAGGTGAGTTCTCTGGCTTCAACATCACAAAGAGCCTTCCCCGTAGCAAAGAAAGGTCTCGCAAGAATAATCAGCACCTCATAATCAACTTTACAATCTAGAATGACAAAATTCACTGGAAGAATGAATTTATCAACACGAACCAGGACATCTTCAATCACTCCCAAATGTTTCTTCATGGTATTGGAAATTTACAATCCTATAGAGGTGGGTCTTGGTTTCCCAATTCCCAATGTCTTGAAAACTGAATAGGGCATCAATTGATTCTTGCCCCAAGATCACAAAGAGCTTTAGAAAACTCAGCACTTCCAATTGTACAAGGAATCATGAAAGCACCGGGATTCTCCAACTTAGGAGCCATTAAATTCATAATTGCACTCACTTGATGAGTGACTTTTATAGTTTCAAAATTCATTGATTGCTTCTTCCTCACGAGATCCTTCATAAACTTTGCATAACCGGGCATTTTTTCCAAAGCTTCAACTTATGGCACATTTATTGAGAGAAACTTCATCATTTGAATGAACTTTTTGAATTAATTCTTGCCATTTTATTTGGCAAGTCTTTGAGGGTATGGACGTGGAGGCTTAGGCAATGGTGCCTTAGCCTTTTGCACTACCGGCTCCAGTATGTCAATAGTGTGATCCTTAGATGGGTTCACCTCCTCTTGAGTCTCTTCCACACTACCATCAATATCAATTGAACTTCATCATTTGATTGCACCACATTGTTCGGGACCTCTTCTTCTTATACCACTTGCTCATCATCCATAAGTTGATTTTGACTTGAGGTGGGTGCATTCCCACCTCTTCCACTTCATGTAGTAACGGCCAGGGCATGCCCTGTATTGTTTCCACCCTTTGGGTTTACCACCGTGTCACTTGGTAGTGCCCCCTTAGGACGAAATTTTAGAGCTTCAGAGATTTTCCTCATTTGAACTTCTAAGTTGTGGATCGATGTGTTGTGTGAAGCAAGTTCGGCATCAAAATCCGCATTCTTTTTCATCATTTGCTTTAACATGTTCTCAATACGCCCCATCTCTTTGTTGGAAGAACTAAGACCATGGGAAAGATAAGAAAGCAAGTTGCTCGATTGTTGATACATCAAGGGACTTTAAAAACACGACCCTAGATTGCCTTGATTATTGTTTCATCCCCCCTCCCCCCCCATTTCCTTGATTATCTACACTCTAATTTTCTTGATTGTTGTTGTTATGCCAATTCCCTTGATTGTTTCCACCACTCCAATTTCCTTGGCTGTTAGAATTCCAATTGTCTTGATTATTTTGAGGTCACCATTGTTGTTGGTTTGGGCCTTGGAAGTTGTTTCATTGCCCTTGAAAGTTATTCACATATTGCACCTCCTCTTCTTGTTCATTGTAAGAATCGTCTTGATAAAAACCACTATACTCTTGCACATAATTTTCCATTCAATGTTGCACTTGTGGACGCTTGGTCCTTCTTTTGTTCACCATCATGTTCACTCCCTCCATGGCATTGACTTGCTTAGGATTTTGCACTTGTTTAAGTTGATCCTTTGCTAATTGATTCATGGTGTTATTCAATTCAGCAATGGCTTTTCCATGGTCATGCAACTTTTTGTGAAGTTGGATCACGTTGGGATCACCTTGTGGAACATTAGCCCAGGATTCCATGCCGGTGGTGTTTCCGCCATTTCATCTAAAATCTCACAGCCTCCGCATAAGGCGTAGTCATGAAGTTCCAACCGCCAATTTTATTCACTACCCATTGGTTGGTTGTGTTGATCCCACGATAGAAAGTTTGTTGAATCATATTCTTCGTCATATCGTTGTTGGGACATTCCTTAACCATTGTTCTATAGCGTTCCCATATCTCGTGTAGAGGTTCATTTGGCTCTTGCATGAACGCCAAAATTTCATCCAAAGTGTAGCCATGTGCCCCTACGAGAAGAACATAGAAATAAAATTTTCCTCCAACTCATCCCAAGTGTGAATGGAATGGTTCGACAAACGTTCCAACCAATCTAAAGCTTTCCCCCGTAGAGACAAGAGAAAAAGTCTTAGCCTCAATGCATCCTTGGAGACATTTGTTTGTTTGCTCCCCCAACAAGTGTCCACAAACCCCTTCAAATGTTTGTATGCCTTTTGACTTGGAGCACCGGTGAAGAAACCTCGTTGCTCTAGAAAAGCAAGCATCACATTGGTGATTTTAAAGTTGCCCCCCCAATACGGGGAGAGACTATTGCACCTAGTATATACTTCATTAGGTAACACCCGGTGTGGAGCCGCTCGTGGTGGAGGTGGGGTTGGATTGGGGATATTGTCATGAGGCACTCGGCCTCTTTTATTGGCTTGAGGTTCAAGAGGAACCTTATCCACATGCTCATCCTCGACGTCCACATCTCCCAAAGAAATATTTTTGAGCTCATTGTTTTCCATGGTTGTACCTACGATTTCTCAAACAAATTAGTACACAAAAGGAAAATAATATATTCCTAAAACACACCCAAATATAGCTAACATTGTTCTTAACTCCTCGGCAATGTTGCCAAAAATTGGTCACGCCCAAAGCACACCTCAATAGAGATATGAAACGGTCGTATGCAATAATAGAAATCCAACTAAGAGTCGGGGTCGAATCCACATAGAGCTAAGATGGGAGTTAGGTGTAGATATTTCAATTTGCGTAATTGGATTAATTAGATTACACTTCCACACAAAGATTTGGTTTCTATATCTAATGTTACTCTAATAATTGCAAAATAAAGGACGAAGACTAGAGAAAATTATTTTTAATGTTTTTCCAAATAGATAAAATCCTAGGATTGTGATCATGACCTAGGTATTTGCCTAATAGGATAAAGACTTTAATGCTTGTTTTGTTGATTGGGGTGTATTATAGCTATCAGTTCTAAAGAACCACCCAATACTTCTCGACCAGAGAGTGGTTTTGACCACTTTGTCTTTCTCAAGACCAAATGGGTATCACTCAAAATAGTTGATAAAAGCTTAAGTCGGGTTATCACTGTCTCTAGGTTAAACCAATTAATTGGCTTAATCAATCTTTCAATTGACCCAAATCCTTGTTAGCTAAGTTATCCTAGACTAGGTCCCTCTTTCTCAAGTAGAGACTAAGTCAAATGGGCATAAATTAATGTTTGCAACCATTAATTCTACAATTAAAGAATGAACTAAGCTAAATGATTACCACCCAATTATAAAAAAACACTTAATTAGATACCCATAAGGTTTACACACTAGGATTGAGCCACTACTCTAGTTGAAATCTAGCTACTCATAATTGGGTTTGAATAAAATAAAGAATAAAGACTAATTAAACTCATAATTAAAGCTTAGAATGATTAAATCTATCGTAAATACACCATAACAAAGTAAAACTTCCAAAAATAGCAAAGAAAATGGCCACAGCAACTTCAGAGGTTCAAATTTGACCTAATTTTGTGAAACTCGTCTATTTATACAAGGTTGAAAATATCAAAAAAATGCCCCTCGGGATGTTCTGCGGCTGCAAAAATCCATGTGTAGTCCGTAGCTTTCTTCATATAGTAGGAGCTAGAGTTCTGTGACTGCACATTTCTGAATTGTGGCCGCAAGTCAACATTTCTATGGTCCGCAAATTTAGAACTGCGGCCGCACAATTCTTGTGCGGTGCGCAATTCGCAGAGACACTTGGACTTGGTCTTTTTTCATACTCTATGATCTTTGACTCTTATCCCAGCTTTGCGGTTCCATACTTTGCGTAAATGTCTGCTACATTTTTCTTCTTTGTTTGCGGTCGTAATGGAATTTTTCAGTCCGCAATTTCTTCTACAGACCGCACATTGGGTGCTTCTGCGCTCTTTATTGCCTTGTGCTTGGACTACTCCTTTTTTAGTCGAATTTCATGTCGAGAGCCTAACTTCCAGTATTTCTGCAATTTTGCACAACTTCATTAGTTTTGGAAACACAATTCAATGCTTTTCGACTGAATCAAAAGCTAAAAGGTGCTAATAAGTAGTCAAAATCCCCACTTATCATGCAAGTTAGCATGAATTTTCTCCAAGTCTATGTGTCACTTAGGCTTACCTCAAGCACAATGAGGTCCCCAAATAGGACGCAAATTATTGCATGACCTTATGTGATACCTTTTTAAATATTGCAAACACTCTTTTACTTCATCTTTCTAACTCGGCTACCTTTTGTTTTTCTTTCTTTTGATTACTCTCATTCCCAAAGGTTGGTTCGAGCATTATGTCATCATCAACATACCACACCAGATCCAAATGTCCTCCATTAACGACCCAAAAAACAAAGGCAAAGGCAAAGGGAAGATGGATGATCTAAGTGGCAATCGAAAAGACAATGCTATCATATCAAAAAATGTCGAAACCTCATATGGAAGGAGTACGCCATGACAGAATGAGTTGGTCCTATGTTTGGAACAGAAAATCTTGGAGTTGTAGGGTGAGCTTGACCAGGTCCAAAATCTCGCAAACCTCTCCCTTACTCTAAATGTTCCAGGCATCAACCAACAAAACACAACCACTCAGAACCAAACACCACTGTAGAACACCCAAACCCAAAATCCACCACCCACAGCTCCACAAAATCCTCCCGCAATGCACCAGTATCATAATCCCGCACCTCCTCAAAACCTTAACCCGCCACCAGTGCAACCCCTCAACAACAACACCATTATCTGACCCAGTATCAGTAAACCACCACTTATCATACCCCTCAAAATGCACCACAAATCACTCTCGATCCCCAAACTTCGATCAATGATCACCCATATACCCAAGTTCCCGGAGCACACGAAGGCAACCCAATATACGTGGAAAACTTACCCTATACCCCGAAAAAACTCCTATACATACCTGAATCGACCGAGAAGGACCTGCTCATCCGAAGCATGGCAGAGGAACTAAATAAACTGATAGGGAAAGTCCATAGTGTTAAAAGAGGGAAGGGTATTGAAGGTTTGAACTACGAAGACTTTTGTATCTAGACAGACGTAGAACTGTTGGAGGGCTATAAACCTCCTAAGTTCGAGATGTTTGATGGCACAGGTGATCCTAAGGTACATCTGAGAACATACTGTGAGCTGCTTATGGGAGTAGGCAAGTATGAACAAATCTGCACGAAACTATTCATGCGAAGTCTTATAGGAGATGCAATATCTTGGTATATCATCCAAAATCCAAAGAAGTGGGAAAATTGGGTGAGCATGGCATCTGATTTCATGGATAGATTTAGGTTTAACACTGAAAACGTGCTAGACATTTTCTATATCCAGAATCTCAAGAAGAAGTCGACAGAAACCTTACGTTGAGTATGCTACTCGTTGGAGATCAGAGCCCGCCAAGGTGAGGCCACCACTTGAAGAAGAAAAAATGAACAAGTTCTTTGTCAGAGCTACGAATCCGTAGTATTACCAAATACTGATGGTTATAGAGAACCACAAGTTCTCAAACATCATAAAGTTAGGGAAAATGGTAGAATAAGGAATCAAGAGAGGAATGGTGACCAATTTTGAGGCACTGCAAGCCACCAAAGCCGTGCAATCAGGAGGTATCTCGAAGAAGAAAGAAGTGGGTGTTGTGATGGTAGCCTAGGGCCCTATGTCTCCCCTCACATACCAAACACCTCCACTCACATATCAACCCTCACCTCCAAAATACCAATGTCCTGCCACCATCTACCATGCATATAATACCCAACCTACATATTACCATTCGCGTCCTCCCGCCCGACAAGCTACCCAAAGCCACGACAAACATTGAACGCAGAACTCCCATACAATACACCCCAATCGCTAAAACTATAGCCCAATTGTATGAGAAACTAAAGGCCACTAGTTACGTCACCCCCATTCCTGTTATTCGCTAAGAACCCTTCCTAGTGGGTTAACCCCAACAAAATTTGTGCCTACCATTCATACATGAAGGGTCATACCATTGAAGAATTTCGCATGTTGAAAGACAAGATACAGACACTGATCGACACAAAAGTTATTCAAGCAATAGAGGCCGTGCTAAATGTTGTCAATAACCCTCTTCCTGATCATAGGGGAGTGGGAGTGAATGTGATAGAAACAAATGAAGAATGGGATCATGAGGGATCCATCAGACTTATAAGAAAGAGGGATGCTCCTAAAACATCCCATATCACCCTCTTGTTGATTGTGGTGCAAACCTAGGCACCGTTTGAAATTGAGGTAGCTACGCCTTTCACTGTGATGGTAGCTCCAACACCGTCCTATAGGTCTGATATCATCCCATGGGATTATGTGGAAGAGATAAGAAGAAAAGGAAAAGCCGAGATGGAAGAGACAGGTGTTGCGCAAGGAATGACCAGAACTGGTAGAGTTTATACACTTGAGAATCTTGGAGGAACAAGCAAAGAGACCACATCTAAGCCGCCTGTTATGGAGATAGACATTGATGATCTTTAGAGGAAGGTACAAGCGAGGGAATACACTGTTGTTGATCACCTGAACAAGACTCCCCCCAGATATCCATCTTATCATTGTTGCAAAAGTCAGATGGGCACAAGAATGCCTTGATGAAGGTGTTACGTGAGGCTTATGTACCCACCGGTATCACTAGTGGGAAATGGCTAATACAGTACGGGTGGGTACTGGAGAGTAACAAGATTACTTTCCACAAAGAAGAGCAACCACCAGAGGGGTTGAGTCACAACAAAGCATTTCACATCACTGTGCAATATGATGACAAGTTCATTTCCAGGGTT